>PVHX01002896.1:0-74933 GCA_004024805.1 Geosciurus inauris
TTCTGGGAAGGATCAACCTCAGGTGCCATGCATCTTCCGCTTGACAGAGGAGGAAGGCATCTGGTACCTGGACCAAATCAGAAGAGAGCAGCACATTCCAAACCAAGAATTTCTTAATTCTGACCTCCTAGAGAAGAATCAATACAGAAAAATCTACTCCTTTACTCTTGAACCTCGAACAATTGAAGATTTTGAGTCTATGAATACATACCTTCAGACATCTCCAGCCTCTGTGTTTACAAGCAAATCATTTTGTTCCTTGCAGACCCCAGAAGGTGTTCACTGTCTAGTGGGCCTCACCCTCACCTATAGGAGATTCAATTATGAAGACAATGTCGACCTGGTAGAGTTTAAGACTCTGAATGAGGAAGAAGTAGAGGAAGTATTGAAAACTATATTTAATATTTCCCTAGAAGGAAAAATAGTGCCTAAACATGGTGATCGATATTTTACTATTTAGGAGAAGCAGCAAGAATGGTCTTCAATAACACTTACTTAAACTTTTTGCTATAAGAAATTTCAAACATATTCAAGATTATAGATAAGAAAATAATAAACCTCTATTTATTGATTTTTCAGATCACCAAAGATCAACTGATGACCTATCATAATCTTTGTACCTCCACATTATTTTGAAGAAAATCCTACACATCATTTTATTTCACCTATAAAAATGTCATTATGTACAATTAAATGACTTTTTTTTAAAGAAACATAGCCACCCTCCTTTCAAAATGAATCCTAATAAAAGCATTTTAATGATGATGTTATCATCTTGGGAACTATCCCTACTTGTGCTACAAAATGTTTCAACACTGGTTTATTGTTGAATTCAAAGAAAATTTATACTGGTAGTAAAGGGATGAGTGAAAAAATTGTTTCCATTAAATTCAGCTAGCATGTATCCAATACCCATTTTTTACAAAACACATTTATGATTCAGAATTGGAATGTAACAGAGAAGGAAGAGCCATATATTGGTTTCAAATAGCCTAATAGTCCTAAAGACGAGACTTCAACCAACACAGGAGTATGTGAGTAGGTACCCAGAGGGCCATGCAACTAATGATTTCTTCCAGGGGTCTTTATTTAGCTACAGTTATTGATATAATCTTTTTCTTATATGGGAATACTGATATTTAGAATTTCCAACGTATTAAATGATTTATATTTAAAATGTTTATTATAAATAATGAGTTACATATTTTCTAGAAAACCTTATTTTCAGGTATATTAAAGCATCATGGGCTAAAATAATGTGAATGAAAGGTTTTGTTTGGAGGTGTTAGGATACTATGAGGCGAGATGGTTTTTCTTTCTGCAAAGGAATCTTCCTCTCACCCTGTTTCCTATTTCCTGATTATATTATTTTATGTCCTTCCACACTGTGCCTTAGAAGAAAAACCCATGAGGTAATTTGTGTATATTTAAATTCCAAATGCTATGGACACTGAGCGAATTACCTGATGAATTACTGGGTGAATCTGTAACTATGATTCTTCAGAGGAACAGTAAGTATTGAACTTACATGATACAGAGCCTAACCTAGGTCGATCTCTAAATAAATATTTGTGATATGGATGATTGAATAATGTCAGTAGGTCATTAATGCTTTGGGTAGTAGGTGAGCATTTGGTGGAAGCTCTTTTGTCATTTACTGTACTACCCAATGGTCCCTTCTGTCATTCATTGTTTCCCTCCAGCTTGAATTCCTGGTCCCTCTGTCATCTATGATAAAATATTGCCAGGATATCAGATGCCCACGATTTAACAGCATGGTTTGTGCTTAAGCATCTGAATCTAATCTTTATAGATTTTCTGTTTGTGGATTGCAGTATCAGGGCTATAGCTTAAAATACAGACTTTGTACTTAAATTATTCTCCTTGTTCAACTTGGGATCATCATAGTCAGGTGAAGGGAGGAGCAGGGGCTGGAATGTTGGATAAGAGGTAGGTGATATTGCCGCATGTGTGTTTTATGTAGCCTTGTAACAGTTGGGAGACACGGGTGAGGCAGACACTTTAGGGAGCAGCAGACATGAGCCCTGGCCTCAGTGGGACAAGAAGATGAGAATTATGTTTCAGTATGTGAGAGTTTGCCACCTTCCTTCACCTATTGGCCTTGATTATCTCTTTTGACAAGGCCAAGGTACTTTTGGTACTTTTGAGCAGAAAAGGTTTCCTTATCCTCTGGCTAAGACTGTGCCACTGGCAAGACTCACCAAACAGATCAAAAAAATGGCACTGGGAAAATAATGCAGTTTGTAACAATGAGTCAAGGAAGCTGTTTTCTATGCATGTCCTGAACAAATCCAATTATTTTTGGTTTTTGTTTTGTTTTTTGGTACTAGTGATTTAACCAAGGGGCAATTTACCACTGAGCTACATCCCCATCCTCCCCACCCTTTTTTTTTACATTTTATTTTAAGAGAGGGTCTCGCTAAGTTGCTTAGGGTCTCACTAAATTGCTAAGTCTGGTCTCAACCATGTGATCCTCTTGCCTCAGCCTCCTGAGTTTCAGGGATTACAGGAATGTGCTACCATGACCCTCTGCAATTGTTTTTTTCCTGCATATATCTACCATGGAAGGAAAAAATAAGGCCAAATACACTGGAAGAGATGCAGAGATGTAAAATTTAGTTGTCATATTGAAGAGCTGAACCATGACTGTATAGCATTGACTTCTGTCAAATGCAGTTTAAATCAGTAAAGGAGAAGCAGCTCACCAACCTGTTTAAGGGGCCTCTCTATTCTTCATGTTTCTCCAAAGTGCTGTCTCTGATTTTGGTGGCTCTCTGAAGATTAAAATGTGCCATGTCCTGTGAGGACCTCAGTGCTGGAAAAGTAAAAGTCAGCTCTTTCAGGTAAGTGTAAAACTGGGATGTTGAATGCTATTTTGGTTCCTTGTGTCCACGTGGTGAGGCCAAAGGTGGCTGCTTGTTTTCTACTCTATCTACAGGAAGGCAGAGAGAGGCTCCAGGACAAATCCCTGTACTCATTTTCAAGATGCACACTCTGATTCCAGGGAGAGAGGTGCTGGAACCTGGGCTCACTGTATATTTGTGTATTTGTTTTTTATGGTCTAGGGCCACTCAGGAATGCAAATCTCCACTGCAGCAAAAGCAGTTCTTTTTTTTTTTTTTGTAATAGTTTTTAGTTGTCAATGGATCTTTGATTTATTTTATTTATTTATTTATGTGTGGTACTGAGGATCAAACCCAAGGCCTCACATATGCCAGGCAAGTGCTCTACCACTGAGCCACAACCCAGCCCCCAGCAAAAGCAGTTCTAAGAGGGAAGTTTATAACAATAAATGCCTACATAAAAAAGAAAGAAAACTCTCAAATAAACAACCTAAAATTTCACTCCAAGTATTAGAAAAACAAGAACTATCTAAGTTCAAAGTTAATAGAAGGGAGATAATAACAAAGAACAGAGTAAAATTAAATGGACTAGTAAAATACTCTAAAAGATTGAAAACAGTTTATTTTTAGAAGTTTGAATTGACAAACTCTTAGCTAGTCTAGAATAGAAGAGAGAAGACTCAAAAAAATAAAATCAGGAGTAAAAGAGGAAACATCACAACTAAGATGAGAAATACAATTGATCATAAGAGACTGCTATTGGAAAATTATACACCAAAATCTAGATAACCCAGGCAAAATGGCTACATTTCTGGAAAAATATAGCCTACCAAGACTGAATCAGGAAGAAACAGAATCACTAATTAGAAGTCTCCAAAGAAAGGTCCAGGATCATATGGCCTGATGACAGAATTCTTAGACATTTAAAGAAGAAATGATGCCAATCCTTCTCAGATTCTTTCAAAAAAAAAAAATTGAAGAGGGAAGAATTCCATTCACCTCATTTTATACGGTCAGCATTACCCACCAATACCAAAGCCAAAGATATTCCAAGGGAAAAAACTATGGTCCAATATCCCTGATGGCATAAATGCCAAAATCCTAAATGACGTTGTATTTGATAGCAAATTGAAAGGATCATTCAGCATGATTAAGTGGGATTTATCCTTAGGATACAAGGATGGTTTAACATATACAAATCAGTTAGTATGATTTATCATATTAACAGAATAAAGGACAAAACTATATGAGCATTTCAAAAGACACAGAGAAAGCATTTGACAAAATTCAATATTTTCTTGATAGGAATTCTCAACAACTTAGGCATAGAAGGAATGTTACTCAACACAAGAAAGGTCACATATGACAAATTCACAGCTACCATCATAGCAAAGGTAAAAAGTTGAAAGCTTTTTCTCAAAGATCAGGAGTAAGACAAGGATGCCCACTCTTGCCAGTTCTATTCAACCTAGTACAGGAGGTCCTAGCCAGAAAAATTGGACAAGATAAAGAAACAAAAGGTGTCCAAGTAGAAAAAGAAAAAATTAAGTTTCTTAATTAAATGTCTGTGTTGACAACATGATCATAGAGAAAATCCTACAGACTCCACCAAAAAAAGCCAACCTCTTAATACTGATAAAAGAATTTAATAAATTTGCATGATACAATAATCAACTTTAAAAAATAAGTAGCATTTCTATATACTAAGTTGAACTCTTTGCAAATGAAATTTAGAAATTCTCTGTTACAAGAGCATCAAAACTAAATAAAATACATAGGGGTAAATTTAAGCAAAGAGATGGAAGATCTGTGTCTTTTCAAACAGATGAAAAAAGCTGAAGACAACACAAATAAATGGAACAATATCTGGCGTGCATGAAATTGAAGAATTAAATTGTTAAAATATTAGCTGGGCACAGTGGCACACGCCTGTAATCCCAGCACTTTGGGAGGCTGAGACAAGAGAATCGTGAGTTCAAAGCCAGCCTCAGCAACGGTGAGATGCTAAGCAACTCAGTGAGACCCTGTCTCTAAATAAAACACAAAATAGGGCTGAGGATGTGGCTCAGTGGTCAAGTGCCCCTGAGTTCAATCCGTGGTACAAAAAAAAAAAATTGTTAAAATATTTATATGACACAAAGTGATCTATATATTCACTGCTTTTCCTCTCAAACCTTCAATGTCATGCTATTTCTGGAAATAGAAAGAGCAATCTAACATTTATATGGAACCACAAAATACACTGTCTTTTCCCTTCTCGGCTTCTAAAACTGAATACCTGAGACTGGATGATTTATGAACAACAGGAATTTGTTTATCAGAGCATTGGATGCTGGGAAATCCAAGAGCATGCTGCCAGCATGGGACAGCGGCCTTCCTGCTGCAGTAAAATTTGGCAGAGGGCATCAGCTTGGAGTGTGCAAGCTGGGGCCTCTCTTCCTCTTCTTCTAAAGCCACTGATCCCATCATCACCTTCACTCTCATGACCCTCACCTCATGATCTCATCTAAACCTAGTCACCAGGGCTGGGGTTGTGGCTCAGTGGTAGAGCGCTTGCCTAGCACATGTGAGGCACTGGGTTTGATCCTCAGCACCACATAAAAATAAATAAAATAAAATAAAGTTAAACCTAGTTACCTTCCCCCAAGCCCCCACTTCCAAATACCATTCATGTGCATTTTGGGATTAAGTTCCCAGCTCGTGAACTTTCAGAGAACACATTCCAACTATAGCAGATTCTGAATAGTCCAAGTCGTCTTGGGCAAAAAGAAAAAACTGAAGGCCTCTCTAGATGCCTACCAGATTTTGAAATACAATATGAAACTAAAGTAATAAAAATAGCATGCTACCAGCATAAAACCTGACACCTAGACCAAAGGACCAGGATAGAAAGCCCTGGATAGCACACATTTATGTTAGTTGTTTTTGACAAAGTCACCAAAAACATACAATGAGGAAAGGACTGTCTCTTCAATACATGCTGTTGAGAAAACAGGATACCTGCATGCAAGGAACAAAATGTACAGTTACCTCACCCTTATTTTAGAATAAACTCAAAATGGATTAAAGACTTAAACATAATACCTGAAACTGTGAAACTACTGGAAGACACACGGTGAGAAGGCTCCCTGACATTGGTCTGGGAGTAACTTCTTGAATAAGACTCCCAAATCACAGGAAACACAAACAAAAACAGACAAACTGGATTACATCAAACTAAAAATCTTCTGTACAGCCAGGGTAGCAATCAACAGTGCAAAGAGATGATGTGCACATTGGGAGAAAATATTGGAAAATCATACATCAGATAAGGGGCTAATATCCAGAATACCTAAAGAATTTAAACTATTCAGTAACAATAAAATCAGTATTCCCATATAAAAATGAACAAATGACCTGAACTGACATTTCTCCAAAGAGGACATGCAAATAACCAACGGGTATATTAAAAAATTCTTGGTAGTTCTAGTCATCAAAGAAATACAAATTGAAACCACAATGAAATATTACATTATACCTTCTTTTGGTTGTTATCAAAAAGATTTAAAAAATAAATGTTGACCAAATATGGAAATGAAAGAACTGTGGAACATTGTTGGTGGTATTATAAATTAGTGTAGCCTCTTTGGAAAAACAGGATGGAGGTGCCTTGAATAACTAAAAATTGAATTATCATAGGCTTCAGCAATATTACTTCAGAGTATATATCCAAAGAAAATCAAATTTGTATGTTGTAGAGATGTCTGTGCTTCAATGTTCATCACAGCATTATTAACAACAGCCGAGGCAGTTCCCATTAATGGACAAATGGATTTTTAAAATTTGGAATGTTTTCATAATGGAAGCTACTCAGCCTTTGCAAAGCAGAAAATTCTGTCATTTGCAGCAACATAGATGAATCTAAAGGGCATTATACTAAGTGAAGTAAGCTAGGGAGAGAGAGATTCCTTATGATCTCACTTTACCTATACAATCCAAAAAAGTCAAACTTGGGAATAGAGAGTATGGTGGTGGTTACCATAGGCTAGGGGTGAAGGTAGACAGGGAAAGAGGAGACATTGGTCAAAGTTTTGGTAAGACAAGAAAAATAAGTTCTGGTGATTAATTGCACAGCATGGTGACTATAGTTAATAATAATGCATATTTCTAAATAGCAAGAGAGTATTTCAAATGTTCTCACCACCAAGAAATGATGAATATTTGAGGTGATGGATATGTTAATTAGCCTAATTTATCAATTCACAGTGTCTACATATAATGAATCAACACATCTTACCCCATAAATTTGTATAAATAGCTGGGTGTGGTGGTGCACACCTGTAATCCCAGCGGCTCAGGAGGCTAAGGCAGGAGGATCATGAGTTCAAAGCCAGCCTCAGCAACTTAGCGAGGACCTAAGCAACTTAGTAAGACCCTGTTTCTAAATAAAATATAAAAAAGGGCTGGGAATGTGGCTCAGTGGCTAAGTGCCCCTGGGTTTAATCCCTGGTACCAAAAAATATAAATACTATTCACACACACACACACACACACACACAAATATTATCAATTCAAAACAAAATTAAAAGTAAAAATCTTAATGAGTTGCTACTACTGCTTAACATATTGCCTTGAAACTTAGAAGTTTAAAGCTGCCATTTTTTTTCCTTTTCTTTCTTTCTTTTTAATGCTCAGACTCTGAGTCTAGAATTTAAAGAACACAGGAAAGCTCTTTTCCGTTCTCAAATGTCCAGTTGAAGCTGAGAAAACTCCCGTGGCTGGTAGTAAGATGCTCTGTGCTAGAATCATTTAGAAGCACCTTCTTTGACATGAGGGGAACTGAATGGGGCCAGGATGGAGTATGTATACATCTCCTTCCTGTGGTCTGGGCTCCTTCAAAGCACAATGGCCCTGGGGCAGTTATGTTTTCTTACATGGTGACTCTGTTTTCTGTGTCTGAGTCCTCCAGCTAACAAGGTGGAAACTAAATCATCTTTTTCTTTTCAACTTATTTTTTTAATTGAGATGAAATTCACATTACATAAAACTAAATATTTTAAGTGCTCAATCTATTGGTGTTTAGAACATTCCCAGTATTATGCAATCACTACCTCTGTATTGTCTCAAAACATGTTGATCACTCCAAAATAAAATTCCTTACCGAAAAGGCAATTTGAATCATCTTTATGACCTAACTTTGAGGTTACATAGCATCACTTCTACCATGATTTATCAATTATAAGCAAGTCACAAGCCCTTTCAGATTTAAGGAGAAGGCACTAGCCTTCAATTTGGATGAATAGAAGGATCTAGATATCTTGTATGGAATATGTTTGGATTAGTTTGCCACAGCCAATACTGTACTAAGAAAAATTTGCATTCCATAAGAATGAAAAATACACTTTCCCCATCCTAAAATTCCCCAAAAATCTCCTTCCAACATGGCATATGCTCAAACATGGTGTCCAGGATCTTGTCATCAGGTATAGAAGAAGATGAGGGCTCTCCATTATGGTGTTACGAGTCCCACCCTTTAAGTATCATTCTTCTTGATCCAAGGCCTTGTGAACTACTGGGTCAAATTGCTTTCCCCACACATATCCAAAATATAAGCATAAGACAACTACCATAGATGCTTCCATTCAAAAAGGAGCTAAGCAAGGAAGAGCACATGACAGTCACTAACTCATAATCAAGTCCAGCTGGGCACATTGCTATGGTTGAGATTAGATGTCCCCCAAAAGCTCATGTGTGAGACAATACAAGAAAGGCATTGTAGGGCAGGTAGAGTGTGGCTGGAGGAAGTAGGTCATTCCAGGTGCGCCCTTGGGGTTTATATTTTGTAAGTGAAGGCATCTCTCTCTCTCCTTGGATGTCCCTCTCTCCCTACAATCTGGATGCCATGTCCCCAGCTGCTTTCTTCTGCCATACTATTCCACCATGAGGTTTAGCCTCACCTCAGGCCCCAAAGAATGCAGCCAGCTCTTATGGACTAAGACCTCTAAAACCATGAGCTCCCACATAAACTTTTCCTCCTCTAAAATTGTTGTGTCAGGTCTTTTGGTCATGGCAATGAAAAAGCTGACTAAAACACCCATGTCACTCATTCTTTATTTTTAATATTTTTTTTTAGTTATACATGGACACAGTGTCTTTACTTTGTTTACTTATTTTTATGTGGTGCTGAGGATTGAACCTAGTGCTTCACTTGTGCAAGGCAAGCTCTCTGCCACTGAGCCACAACCTCAGTACTGTCACCCATTCTTGATTAGGGCTCAGTCCTATTTCCTGAAAGGAAATAGTCTTTTTCATGACTCTTGTCTCTAAGCTTCTAGATTCACCACATGCACTCTGTCATATTTCTCATAACGCATTCTTTAGTAAAAGAACCTGTTTTCTAATCAGGAGCTTACAGTTTATTGGGAGCTAATGGAACTATTTACCTAATAATAATCCCCTAGAAGGAGGGTGATTCCATCCACAGAGCTCCTAGGATGCATTAACACACTCCAGACACCACAACACCAAACTCAGCTTGATGGCTATGAGGATGTGTATGAGTTCATTCATCTGAATATGCAGGCATGTTGATGTAACGAGTCAGTGTTCTTGGGGCACAGCACCCTGCATTTCGTTCCCTGAAAACAGAACCATCTTCCACTTGCAGCTCTAACAGTAAGGTTAAATGAGAAGGGACTGGAATGGAAGAATATTAACCAAGAAAATAAGATTACTGGGAGCACAAGGGTTAAATGCAGTTCTGTAACACTCAGACTGTGTGTGGGTACTTTATTTGAGGGGTGACACCTGTAAGCAAAGAGGGATGGGGACAGGGAAAGAGGGAAGGAGGAAATCAATATGAGAGCTCATTAGGTTTGCTGCTGTTGGCAACAGGGACTCAATGCCTCCAGGATCTACAAAGGAGCATAGACAAACACCTCCCAGAATTGCCTGCCTGTGGAAGAGGAAACAGGAGCATTTATCCAACAAGTCTCATCTCCCATTGACGGAGTCATCCCTGGGATTTTACCTCCCCTCAACTCCATACTGCAAGTGTGAGGGAGTTGCTGTGGTGTCTTCAGAAGAAACACTGTGGCAGGAAGTGAAAACCACCAGTGCACCCATGAGGTGGTAGCAGTGGCCTCTCTTTAGGTCTTCAACAAATGGAGTGTCCACATGCTCTTTCATGATCTCTACCAACATCCTGCAGCTTTCCCTGTCGATAGTTACTTCCTGTGTTTTCTAGAATGACTGTAAGGGTCATACCTTAGTCGTTAGTACTAAACTGTCACTCTATTTGGCTGCTGAGATCATTTGCTATAGCAGCAAGCTCAAACCCATTCTGACAAATGCTCTAAAATAAATCCACACTGTGGGAGGGGATGGATCCTTGAATGGGGGTATTAAATGTGTATTTTTAATCTCTTTCTCCTTAACATATGATCTGACTCTTCAGCTTACCTTATTATTTTTCAGGGTTTTAGTCATCTTCTCTGACAAACGGGACACCAACAAACTAGACCACTGAACTTGCCTATACAGAAGAGCAATCATGAATGGCTGCCTTAAGCACAAAAATTGGTGGGGATGATAAAATACCTACCAATAACCTTGTGCAGTGATGTGTATGAGGAAATTCTGGGGTCAGAATCATTTGCGTAGTGAGCACAGTCTTCAGGGAGGTTCATAAATATGTGCAGGCACACATATGAACAGAACTGTGGCTCGTGATCCTGGTAATTTGTATGGAAAGGAGTTTCCCTCCTGAAGAAGGCTGAAACTAGGTTCAGAGCAGGAAGGGACTCTGCCTCATTCATCATTTATCTCATAGGCACTGAGGTCATATTTGCAAATAAATGAATGAATATTCCAGTTTCTGTCTTATCACAGTGCTTGATAGATACCAGTGTTCAAAATGTGCTTGCTGGACAATGGCATGAAGTATTATTGGAGGGAAACTGACACATAGCTGATGCTGCTAGGGTCAATTTTCCCCCAGCGTCCCCCATCCAACAGAATATTGTGTTGGCCACCGTTGCCACAGTGTAAGGTCCTCTGTTGAAGTGACCCAGCTGCCTGTCTCAATCCCCCACCCACTGTGGCAAGATCCCCATCTTGCCGGAAGGACTCTCAGGAATCTCTTGCTTTCTCAACTCCTGAATGTAAAAAGTAGAAAACTGTCATGGACGTGTGGGACAGGTTTTGTTTGTCTTTGTTCCTTATTTTTTGCTTTATATTATAACCAAGATGGATGCAGAGCAAAAAACCAAGTAGCCCTCACAGAAGAACTGGCAAAGGACACACCTCGGCGGCATCACTTGATTGGTGCTGATACTAAATGTGACAGGACAGGAGGCTGCCAAGATGGCTCCCTTGTTTCATACTGGTAAAACCAAACAGGGAGCATCCTGGAGGTTTCTGCTCTGACATAGGGCCATGCACGTGGCCACACAGATAGCAGGAGGCAGGCACCAGCAGCATGGTCCCTGGAGAAACCTGCACTGTTCCCCACCTCAGCTCTAGACTCTGTTCCATTGTCCTGGCCCCTCCTCCTCCAGCGGGCACCCACCACGCAGTCAGAGGCTTCTCATTCTCTTGTTGTGTCTGCACCACCAAACTGAGTACCTTCAGGGAAAAGAACATCTAGGTGCTTAATAAATGTAGCCCAGTGCGTTCATAGCTTGGACAATAGATACATAAATGCAATGCCAACTCTGAGTGCGCTAATTCTTCCTTACGGTTTACTACAGAAACCAACTCCCAGCTTCTGGGATGAGTCATTCAGGTCAGAGGTGAATTTCAGTTGCTAAGAACGCCTATGACACAATGCTTTCAAAGGAGATCGTGGTGCCAGAAGAAACAACCTCTCCCCTGCCAACTCGGCCATATTCCAACTCTCAAGTCTCACTTGCAAGTCAATCCTCAGCATTCCTTTTGCAGCAGGATTTAGAAGGTATTAATAATTAGCTCCTTTTAAAAAATTCTATTCCTCAGGCTGGGATTGTAGCTCAGTAGTAGAGCGCTTGCCTCGCATGCGTGAGGCCCTGGGTTCGATCCTCAGCACCACATACAAAGCAATAAAATAAAGACATTGTGTCCATCAACAACTAAAAAAATACTTTAAAAAAAAAGTATTTAAAAAAAAAATCTATTCCTCATTTTGTTTCTCAGCCAAGCAGGATTTTAGACTTGAATAGATGTGGATACCTGGCTATTGATCTTTTCTCGGTTACTGACTTTGATTCTAACCTCCACCAATCTGCCAATCCTGCACCTTAACACTCAGCTGATAGGCAAGGAAGCTGTTGATGGTCAGGGTGTGTGAATAGTCCCTTTCCACAATCAAGGGAAATCGGGCACAGGTATCCAGACTCGGGTATGTGGACATTCTTGTAACTCTTACCTGCCCAAAGGGAAACCACTCACTCTGTCCATCACAGAATAACAAAAATCCAAGTTACTGGACAGAAGCACCAGAGAAGCCAGTTAGACTCTAGATGCAGTGGGCATTCCATCTCTGGTCCTCTTTCTCCTTAACAATGCCTTCCTTCAGAGATACAGGTATTATGGTTCCTCCTACATCTTGGATAAGGGTAATCTCTGGAACTTTTCCTCTGTTCTCCTCCAGAAAGCTCCTGCTACAACAAGGCAGTTCTCAAAACAAGTCTGTCTTCTGGTGCCTCTCTGCATTATTATACCTACTATCCTGGACTAGCATATGAGAAAAATAGTGATCTGGATCTCTAATAATGGGCTGAGTTTTGTTATTTATACTATCACTAATACTGCTTATAGACTTTGCAAAAGATGTTTCCTTATTCACACCTTATAGCTGAGAATTCTGAGATTCATAGAGGCTTAATAACTTTCCCAAAGTAAAACAGCTAGTAAATATCACAGTCAATTAACATTATTAGTGTTATGGGCTGAAATGTGACCTTCCCAAGTTCCTGTGTTGAAGCCCAATCCCTAGAATGTGTATTTGGAGAGATGATTAAGTTGAAGTGAGGTCATGAGGACAGGCCCTAGTCCAAAAGGACCACTGTTCTTAAGAAGAGAAAATTTAGAAACAAATAAAATAGACACCAGGGCTGTGCATGAACAGTGGAAAGCCCACGTGAGAATATAGCGAGAAGGCTACCATCTGCAACCCAAGAAGAGAGGACTCGGAGGAATCCAACTCTGCGGGCACCTTGGCCTTGGACTTCCCACCTCCAGAATTGTGAGAAAATAAGCTTCTGTTGTTTAAGCCACTCAGTTGGATGTTATTTTGTTATGGCAGCCTTAGCAAATCAAACTACATAGTTAGGGACTGGGTTCAGCTGCTAGTAACTGAACTACTATCAGTGGCTTAAATTAGGGGTTGACAAATGATGGTCCAGGCCAAATCCAGGAAATGCCTCTTTATATATATTTTATTCTAATTAGGTTTAAATGATAGCAGAATGCATTTTGATTCATTGTACACTAATGGAGCACAACTGGAAATGCCTCTTTTGGTAATAAAGTTTTGTTGGAACACTGCCATGCCCATATGATTATGTATTATCTATGGCTCTTCTTGCTCTGTACTAGCAGAGCTTAGCAGTTACAACAGAGACCATATAGCCCACAAAGACTAAAATATTTTCTCTATTGCGATAGTGTTTAGTATAGTAAATAATTTCCTATATGGCACTTTACAGAAGCAGTTGGTGGCTACTATTTAACCAAATAGGGCTTCAGTGTCTTATATAAAAGTCCAAAGTATGGAAATCCAAGGTTGGTATGGCCACTCCCTCAAATAAAAGTCCAAAGTGTGGAAATCCAAGGTTGGTATGGCCACTCCCTCAAAGATCAGCACCTAAGCTAGCTCCACTATCCTCAGAGAACCATTTGTATCTGGTATCCTCAAGATACAATATGTCTGCTGCACCTCCAGCCATCACAGTTGCAGTCTGGGAAGGAGAGGGGAAAGAATAAGGGACAGAAAGAGGCTCATCCTAAATGAATCAGGCTAAGAGGATTCCCAAAGTCCCCAGCTTTCTAAATGGCTGGCAAAGAAGAAATAAGGTCCTGGTATCAGATAGCCAGAGGGGCTACAACAAAGGGGAATACAAGAGAGAGATTACGGAGGTAAAAATCCAGTGAGAGATGAGAACAAACAAGCACATAGACTCCAGATGCTTTCAATGTATCATCATCCTGCCATGAGGCCCCAGGAGGTAGGAAAAGCAAGAAGGTGCTTGTGGATGAGAAACACCTTGCCAGGAAAGGGACTTGTCTTAGTTTGGTCTGGGAGCAACAAAGGCAGATGGAATAAAGCCATAGGTAATATAAAGACATAGGTAATTCAAACTCACACCAGCTCCAAAATCACTGAGAGCCGGCTTGCAGGCCATCGGCAGGCTGGCCTAGCAAGCGGTTTCCCAGACAACTGGGGAAGTGAAAGCAGCTGAAAAGATAAAATCCACTGGCAAGGTACCAGCCCAAGTGGCTGTCACTGATGCGCATGGTACAGGGCTGTTCAAATCCATTCCCAACCTTCTGCCCACTCCTTAGCCATATCCTGCCCTCCAGCAATCTAGGGAACCCCCAGCCTCTGTGGCTCCCACCCAGCTCCTCAGCAGACTAGGAGAAATGGGTATATGTATGTAGTTACTGGTGGATGGAAATTAGCCAGAGGTCACATGGATTTGAAAGGCATCAGTTGTAAAGCAATTTTCTGCCTGAATCCAGCCTCTCAAACAATAAGACGAATTTGCCTGTGCCAACATTCCTGCTGCAAGAAGAGATTGACAATGAATTCCCTCGTTGTGCCCAATATATTCTCTCTTTGTGGTATTCACAGAATGGCAGTAAATGTGAGGGGTGGGGTGGTCATGCAGACCTAACTGGCCTTGACACCCTCATCTTGCAAATTCAGAAAGAAACCTTCACTTTACAGGAATCCCAAAGTCACACCCTCACCCCTGATGGGGTTGGATTTTGTCACTCTTCTTGCTCTTTCCCCCAGTCTAGGCCAGAGGCAGGAAAGGGATCTGTCCCTAAGCAGGTGGAGGATTAAGTGAACTCTCCACTGGTACCACTGTGTCCTGCTATTGTGCAGGGTGTGGCTGGCCCACCCTTGGCTCACCACCATGATTTCCAGGGCAGCCCTGTTGGGAAGGGCAGAACAAAAGCTGTGGAAGCTTGGCCTGGTGCTCCTGTTGGTGGGCCTCCAGCGCCCCTGTGTAGTTAAACAAGGCCAACATCATCCAGGAGTTCTGACCTCACCTGGTTGGAAGAGCTGCCAGGGAGCCTGCTAGCATGGCAAATCCCAAATTTGAAAGTGCAGGAGCAGAGAGTGCCACCAAGTGGCGAAACCTAGGGTAGCAGGCTGACAGTTGAAGACTAAGGACTGCAGCGTCAATAGGGGGCCATGGGGATGGCTCTGCTTTGGCTTCTGTCCCAGGAACTTTAAGCTTGACAAGGGTGGACCTGGCTGCCATGAAGTCAGAGTAAAGAACTGGTAAACCCAAGGAACATCAAAAAACTCCAACTGAACCTCGCCCTTCTCAATTAAGGGCTATTCCTAGCATTCATTCAACACCCAGTGAGCGTGTGCGGAGCTGTGAAAAGAGAGTTGAAGACACAGTCCTGATATCTCCTCCAGCAAGGAAACTCAGGGAAACAATCAACTTTGACCTACCTCAAAACATGTTGCTTTTACTGCATGTTGTAATGCAGGTTTTATTTCATGTTCTGGCAAAGAAGAAAAGGGATTAATTCTGACTGACACTTCCGGGAATGTTTCACGAGGAGGTGACATTGAGCTCTTAGTGTAAGATCCAAACTCAAAATGGAGTCACTCTGGCTCAGGCCTGCATGTATCTGCTAACCTGCTTTTTGTGCTTCTGTGATTTAATGCTATGCTTTGCTTCTCACGGATGTGGCCAAATCACAAGCTGCCAGACCCCCTGGCCAGTAAACTAAATTTCCAGGAACTGAAAGGGGGACATAGGCGACGCTGTCACAGTTGAACTGTAAATTAGTATAGGTTGAATATTTGCCAAATCCTGCTTTCCCAAGTCCTGTAACTCACCCACTCTATAATAACCTCTGAAAACCTCATTTTGGGGTCACTCTCTGAAGGAAAGGAGAGTTGACCCCAGTCGATTGGCCTGTGTACCTATTTCCTCTGCTTCTGCAGAGTCGTCTAGGCTGCACTTCTTGGGGAGAGGTGCGGGTTGGATGCAACATTGGGATTTCTACAGGCTAAGGTATCTGAAAAGGGTCATCATATCCAACCTACTTTTACACACTTACTCCTGTCGCTTCCCTGGAGACCACCCCACCATCCCTCTCTCTAATCACCCCAACTCTCTCCCCATTCTTGATCCTAATTTGTGCTTTTGATAGCCCAAGAAAAGCAGCATAGTCCTACAGAACATAGGCAAATTCAAAGTCATTTTCATATTCCCTGTAAAAATGCTCCTTCTCTGTGAAACCCTTTCCAGGTCTTCCAGGCAGAAATAATGGCTCCCTCCTTTGTGTTTGAATTGCACCCAGTATGCATGGCCATTTCAGAATCTGTCCTGGTGTGTCCTTTATTTGCTTGCTTTATTTAATCTCTGCCTTGTGTGTGAATGGATTCAGTTGATTGGTACTTATTGAGTACCAACCATGTATCTAACAGTCTGCTTCAGTGAGGGATATAGAGATGAATACATTTTTGTTAAATAAATACACAATCAAATGTATCATATTCACAGAATGGACTATTTGTCAATAAAAAGGAATGGAGTATTCTAGCTGCACCATGGATGAACTTCAAAACATTATGCTAAGTGAAATAAACTAGCCACAAAAGATCACATATATGATTCCATCACTATGAAATGCCTAGAAAAGCGAAATCTGTACAGGCCTAAAGTGGTGTCAAGTGTCTGGGGATGGATGAAGGGAGAGAAGGGAGTATCTCTGAGGGCGAAGCAAATTTTCTAAAATTAAATTGTAATGATACATAATTCTGTGAATAATTTACTAAAGTTATTGAATAGTGCATTTAAACAATGTCAAAACAATTTTTAAATTTTCCAAAAAAGAAAGATTGGACAGAAAGACAGACAGGCAGACGAGATAAATAGATACAGATGATTGTCCAAATTGACTGAGGTCAGCTTGCAACATCTGATAAGAACTGCACCTAGAAAGGATTTACACATAAATCAACTGTTCCCAAAATGTGGCCTGGTTACTTCCTAATAAAGGAAAGTGTTTGGGTGACCAACTAAGAAATTATATAGTCAGTTACACCCTAAATATTTTAACATAGCTTATAACCAGACCTTCAATATGTCCTTTAAGGTGATGAATGAGATTGATATGTGCTTAAAGGGTGTCACCTGAAGGACTTCAGGTGTGAGACTGCCTTGTCTGAAAGAGAGAAGGATTACTTTTGAGTGACCTTCCAAGCAAGCTGTTCAATAACTAAGATCTTTGAACTCTTATGCTATAACTCTCAGGGTCTGAGGCACAAAATAACAAGCTCCTTCACTCTGAGGAAACAATGGCAACAGAGACGATGGATGTCATACTTAGGTGGTGTGAAGACAAAGGGCCAGTGGACACAGGACCATCCCCATCTCACACACACACTTTGACACCGTGTGAAACTCTGTCACCAAATTAAGAGGAAACTAAGTAATAATGATTACTGGGCCCACATTTTCCACTAGCCAGGTTAAATGTGAGTGTTTTTCACCTGCCTAAGAGAAACGGAAATGTATGCTGTTTTACAAGTGCTGGATCTAATCAGCCAATAATGATAAACAACCATGAACTGAACCCCAACTGAAAACAACTAAGACCTTCCATCTATCTTTACACCAGAGTCTCCTTGGGCCTAATTAAAGACTCTTTCCTAACCAATAAACAGCGGAACTTGTTATAAACAAAATACAAACTCAGACACTTATTTGGCCTTGCCAGCCTGAAAGGGTCAGAACCTGATTCCTATAGCCAGTGCCAAACTCCCCGGCCACAAGCAATCCTGAGTTCTTCCCTCCATGGAGACATGGGTAAATTCTCCCACCATGTGAGTTCCTTTGTTCAGCTAATCACTAAGCTCAGTGCCTGCTTGCTTTTTCAATCTTTGGATTTTGTTTTTCCTTTAAAGAAATGCTATATTCTTACACACCGGAGTCAGGAGAGAGATTCCTTCAATGCATTGCCCAACCCATCAAGCCACGAGGTCCCACTGTTACAGTGGCCAAAAGTCTGTCTAAAATTCAGATGACAAGATGTGGGAGGCTTCTGTTGATGGAAGGAATCGCTGGCATTTTTAAGTAAGCTCTTAGTTGTTTTGTTTTTCTCTACCGCAGCTTCTCCCTGTGCTGACATTTCAGCTCTCCTCCGATGCTGCTTTATCCTTTGTTTTGAGAAGAACCTCCTCTGGCCCTTGGACTTGTACACATGTGAGGCAAAGAAAGCCATCTTCCAGAGAGGACAGGCTGTGCCATGGTAGTTCCCTATGCAGAACAACGCTGGGGTGATAATGTGAAAGTGAGGTTTCTCAGAGGAGCTCTTTTCCTCTCTTCGGAGAGGAAGAAATATCAAAAGTTGATGCACCGTTCACATGAATCACTCAGACAGTAGCTTAAGTGACCGTGTGAGGCCCCAAATTCAGGGCAAACCACACACTGCCCTTGACAGCATTGCTTTGAAAATCTAGAACAAATGGCTATTTTGGTAGTTGCCTTATCGTATTCTTGAACTGGTCATGTTAGTTTGCTAGAGCAAAACACCATATACAGAAGAGCTGAAACGACAGAAATTTGTTTTCTCGCCATTCTGGAGGCTGGAAGTCCAAGATCAAGGTGTTGGCAGGTGTGATTTCTCATGAGGCCGCTCGCTGGTTTGCAGGAAGCCGGCTTCTCACGGTGCCCTCATACCCTCACTCTCAGTCTAGGTGTTTCTGTGTTCCAGTCTCTTCCAGGACACAAGCCATATAGGACTATGGCCCAATATTACCTCATTATACCTTGGTTATCCCTTTAAAGGCCCTAAGTCCAAATTCTGTCACATTCTGAGGTAGTATGGGTTAGCATTTCAACATGTGAACTTGAGGGGTAAAATAATTCAGTCCATAGTGTTCTACCCTCTAGCTTCCAAAATTCATTTTCTTCACATATGCAAGATACATTTATCCCATTTAAATAGTCATAAAAGTCTTAACACAGCCAAGGATCAAATTCAAGTTCAAAATATCATCTAAATAGCTCAGCTGGTAGAGTGCTTGCCTCGCATGCATGAGGCTATGGGTTCAATCCCCAGCATCACAAAAAAATATGTGTGTGTGTGTGTGTGTGTGTGTGTGTGTAGTCTAAACATTTTATAAATCCAGTAAGGTGAAATTCCTCTCCAGCTGTAAACCTGTAAAAGCAGACAAGTTGTCTACTTCCAACACACAATGATGGGATAGGCATTGAAGAGATTTTCCCATCCCAGAAAGAAGAAAAAGACCCAAGCAGATCCAAAACCAAGGTAAATTCCTTTGGATTTTAAACCTGACAAAGATCCTCTCTGGCTCCATTCTGTGTCCTCCAGGAGCACCATGGTGACATCCCCAGCCTGTGGGCCCAACAAAACAATGACATTACCCCCTCAGCATGGAGGAAGCAATGTGGCCCAATAAAATCAAGGTTATTCTGTGACAAAGGAGAGAGGACCCCACACTCTGGAACTACCAAGGAGGTAACTCTGCCCCCCTGGGCTGTGCCCTTTGGGCTCATGGTGGCAGCAGCTCTAGCAATCTCTGAATCACCTTGGAGGCCTCCTCCCTTTTCCTTAGGGACAATGAATGTCTGTAGCCAGATAGGTCTATGGACCCATCTGCAGCAATTCTAGAAGTCAGACAGACTCATTTAATCCTGTCCTTGTCCCCCTCGGGGGATAGGCAACATTTCTACTGATATGATAGATTGGATCTGTGACTCACACTCATAATTTCTCTATCAAATAGTTGTCTAGCCACACCCTTAGTGTTCTCTCCAGAACATACTTTCATGGTTTTAAATATGGATAGGCTGGGAATGTTCCAGATCTTCAAGATCTGGTATCTTTGCATTTCACAATTCCTTCTTTAATTTCTCTCTCTCATCTCATATTTTACCATGAACAGAAAGGCTAAAACAGGCCTCAGTTCACCTAGCTTGAAATCTCCTCAGATAAACATCCAAGTTCATCACTCAGTAGTTCCACCTTCCACAAAACACTAGAACACAATTCAGCCAACTTCCTTGCCACTTCATAACATGGACTACCTTCCCCTGTTGCCTGAGGCCTTACCAGAGGCAACTTTGTTGTCTAAACAACTGCCCACAGTCTATCCAAGGCAATGAGGCTTTTTCTAACATGCTCTTCACTACCCAGCTTCAAAACCATTTCCCCACTTTTAGGTAGATATCAACATATCAGTTAGGGAAGAAAGAATTCAGCCCATAACACTGGTTATTGCTGAATTATAAGAAAATGTTTTGCTTTTTTAGACTAATTTGAGTTTAGTTATTTTACTTAACTCATTTGTTGCTTCTAGTGGTGTCTGGGTATATAACCATATCTAATGTACAATAAGACTTTTATTCCTCTATTCTAGTAATAATACTATGCTCTCAGTACTATAGTACTATCCTTACTGCTTTATGTATCAGCCCACTTAACCCTCACCCCTCCAAAAACAAAATTCCCACAAGAGTTGAGTTAAAGCCCCTGACTTGAAAAATAAAAATGGAAACAAAGTGAGTTGTCAAAACTGTCCCTTTCCTCCCTGAGAGGACACGCCCTCTCCCTTGAGGGTGCTCCCTCCCCCTTCTTTCTCTTCTAATAAACTTTGCCATACTTTTACTAAGTCTCCTCTCTTGCTTGAAATCTTCTCATGCAAAGACAGATCTCATCTCAGGTTTGATCTTATGTGCATTATCATCATCAGGTTATGCCTAACCTCAACCCTTCAACCTCCCCAAGCCAGCTTCTCTTCCTCATTGAACCTTTTTTCTATTAGCATCATTTTTTCACAGTCATGGACAATGAGAAATGTCACAGGAGCCCTTCAATGTCCACCTTTTATCCAGTACAGCCTCATCAAGTCCACATCCAGATCCTGACCATTCAACCACCACAGTATTTATGGCAGTGTTTCCCTTCAGATCCCCACTACCACTGCCCTAGTTCAGGCCCTGTTCTCGACTCACCAGGACCAGAGGAAAGAGTCTTCACGGACCTGACCACTCGGTGTAATCATGTGACTCTTTCTAGATCTGATGGTACCACCCATTGCCTCAAAGTCTTACGGGATATGTATTGTTAAATGATTCACTTTGCTTCCCAGGAATAAGTGAGATGAAATATGAAAATATCCTCTGAAAGTTAAGAAACATTATTTAACTGCCATTTACATACAAATACTGCGTTTTTTATTTTCTTTGAAATTTTAATATATTCTAGATAAAGCTTTAGAGAAGTAGGCTATGAGTGAATTGCTTTCTTGAGGAACCTTGAACAATCCAAGGCACCCTGACACCCTGAGCACTGGGATAAAGAATCTCTGCAGTTACTGACTAGTTGTGGAAAAATTTCAGAAGAGGAGAAGGAGGGTAATAGAGGCAAAACCTATAATCATGATTAGGATGCAGATGGTTACAATAAGATCCCAGCCTTGGTTTTCTGATATTAATTGTATTTTTTCTGAAAATTATTTTGGGAGATGTGCCCTGGTGTAAAACAATTTTGTAACTTGAGTCCTTTGGGTCGTCACTCACAGGGCCCTCCCAGACTCCAGTTAGCATGCTGCCTGCACAGTGTGTAGCCTGCTAGGGTTTAAGGTTTGCCTCCCCGCTATCACATTGCCTAATGGCCCCTTAAACTGGGAATTTAGAAACAGAAGGACTTTGTAAAGTAATGCAATCATATCATTGATAAATTAATTATGCATAGCATGCTTTACTACACAATTGCAGCTGCACCTCCACCCAGTACAGTGAGCATGTTGAAGTCCCTCCTTTCAGTGGGAGTAGGAATAATAATAGTACCAACTATTCTCTATTTGCTGATCCCTTCGTGTGAAGCTGGAGAACAGGAAGCATTAAAAAGAAGAGATGACAAACCAGAGATTAGGCACCCCTGGGACTGGGGAAATGTGAAAGGGAAAAAGAGGACCTGCTACCTCAGGAGCCTGGAGCTTGGAGGAAATGCTTCCAGATAAAGAAGTAAAGAAGTCAGAGATAGAAGGAAAAGAGCCAGAGAGGAAGAACTCACCTCTGCCCATTTTCTGACCTCTAATCTCCTGCTGGTACCTCCTATTAATGGTTCTAAATAGGAATCCAACTAGCAAAGGACCCAAGAACTGCATTGTACAGATTCCCACCTCCGATCACCTCAAAGAGCACGAAAGGATGGTGTAGAAGTGAAATACAATAGGCCCCTCACCAAAAGGCCCCAAAAAGGAGTCACTCTACCCCTGTGGGGGCTCTAGTTCCTCCATCTCAATAGGTCCTTCCTTTCAATGATCAAAGAGCTCTTTCCTCACCTCCAGCCATGTCACTGTCCAGCAGAGATCTGTTCAGCATTAATGATCCTTTAACCCTCTCTTTCCTATCACATTAGGATTACTCATGGATCCCCCCTGTAATCAAAAATCATCTTATACATCATAGAAAGTATGAGAACCAGAAGTCCTGACTTGATAACATAATTCAGATCTGTATGCATTTGTTTATGCTTTTTCATGTTGATCAAATACATAATCATGCAAAGGAGAGCACACCATAATAAAGTAACAGTAAGAACTGGAGAAAGTTCTGACTCTGATCCTACCCTTTCAGACCTGGCCTCATTTATTTTTCAGTCCCTGTCAGAACCATGGACAGGACAGAAGCCTGGGAATCATACTTGACCTCAACCATCATGTTTTTCAGGCATCAAATTCTGTGGATTTTCTCTCTAAATAATTCTCAAACATGTCTCCTCACCTCATCTCCTACATGCCAGGTCTTCATTCGCTTTTGCCTGGGCAGATGCAGCTGTTCTCTGAAGTGAAGAATGAGCAGGAACTCAAATTCTCCTGGGAATTCCTAACGATGAACTCCTTTAGAGCAGGGACTGGCTTATCCAGTTATGTGTCCTGAGAATCCAGGCAGGGATTTAACCCAGGAGTGCTTTAGCTCAGAGGTACATCCCTAGCCCTTTTTGTTTATTATTATTTTTTATTTTGAGATAGGGCCTTGCTAAGTTGCTGAGGCTGGCCTTGAACTTGGATACGCTTATCTCAGCCCCCTGAGCTGCTGGGATTACAGGCCTACACCACCAAACTCAGCTCAACAAAGGATTTTGTAAGTGAATGTGTTTGTAAATGGATTTTGTAAGTGATTTTTGTCTGTTCTTTCCACTAGTGGGAGTAAGGTTTACCATAGGTGTATTAATTATTGAAATTACTGGAATAATTTTGTATATTTTGCTAGCAAACACCATCTATGATAGTCTTTTGTGGACCTAACATCCCTTTCTTCTTTGTCCTAAGAGGAACTTGGCTTTGTTTTCTTATCTTCCTCACTCCCAATTCCAAAAAAGGAGCTTGATTCATTCACCTCAGTAAACTGATGTAAGTCATCTCCCTGTCTACCATTTTTGGTCCAGGGTAGGCAGCTGCCTAAAATGAGCCAGACTCTCCCTGGGCTTGAACTATTCCTTTCTTGCTTCTACTGGATGTGAGTAAGGAGGGATATTGACCCATTTACTTATAGTAGTCACTTTAATCCACAAGGGTGCACACCACTGAAATAAAGCTAAAGTGTTGGACGAAAGATTGAAGAACTGGAAAAACTAATGTTTATCTTTCAAACAGTGGCTCTGTCCACCTTGGAGATTTGCCATGTCAGCCTTCCTCAAACAGAAAATTTACTGTAAATTTTCTCATCAAATGAATAAGGTTTTCTATTACTTATAATAAAGAGAATCTTAACTGATCATTTAATTGTCTTCCTCTAGTATTTCCTAAATATCTGTTCAAACCTCTAAAGGTCTTTTTTCTTGCTGTGGATCTAAATAACCCTCCTGATTTAAAAAATAAAGTTTGTCACAGACATCTGTATCACACAGGGGGAGGAGTAGACTTCTGCCAAAATGAGGTAGAAGTGGTCAGCAAGCATTCCCCACACCTGAGGGAGCAGGAAACCAAACCCATGTGCAGGAAGGCGCTAGCTACCATGACACATTGTTGGGAGCTTCTTTGGTTGTTTTCCATTCATGGTCTCGCCTAGATGACTGCCAACTAGAACATTTTCAAATGGTTGGCCTAAAGTCAGGGCTAATTCTGCAGGCATATAGCCAAGTGACGTTAACAATGTTGTAATAATAGTCCCTTCACCTTCTGAATATAGTCCTCATTGCCATTGCTCTAAGGTGGTTTTTTTTTTTTTTTTTATGTTTTTTCTTTCTTCTCTCCCCTTCCCCCTCCCTAACAAGATTAGGGAGACAGGAAACATAAGAGAAATGGAGGAACTCTGGACGAGGCATGGGGGAGGTGGGGGGCGGGAAAGGGGAATGGGTATAGTAAAGATGGTTGATTGAGATCGTCATCACTACCCCTGGTGCATGTATGAAGACACAATTGGTGTGACTTTATCTGGTTTGCAACCAGAGAAATGGAAAAACTGAGCTCAATATATGTACTATGACTTGAAATGCAATTAAATAAACTAATTAAAAAAAAATAAAGCCAACCATTCTTGTGGAAAAAAAAAAAGATTAGGGAGACAATGTTATCTTTTCTTCCCCCAGTTAACTGTCTTTGAACACACCCACTACAGGCAAGAGATGCCTGCTGAGGATCTGGGAAGCAAATTATCTACCAAATTAACAGGTGAATCCTAACAGTCATGGGGCACCCTGGGACCCCCTACCAGAGCACATCTGGAATATAACCCTTTAAAACTCCCCTGTCCCTCCTGATCAAAAGTCACAACCTTTGGGACAGGAGTCCCCTGTGTTTCTCCTTTGCTAGTAAAGCAATAAACCTTCTTTTTCCTTTTTCTCAGAACTGTATCCTCATTATTAAATTGGCATTGATTGGCATTGGGGACAGGGATGGAGCTTTTCAGTTACAATGTGATGATGGAAAATCAATATTCGTCTCATTAAACTTGCACCTTGTGAGCTAGTACAGTAATTGGTCCATAAGTACAATTCCACCACTAAAATCAGATTTCACTCAGACCAGGTTGACCTTCTTTGACAATGGGAAAGAATTCTATAGCAGGAACAGTTTAGGGCACTTGGCCTCCTTTTTGTCCAATGCCCATGTCCTAGCACTAGTCCAACTGTCCCCACCCCACCCCCAGCCTTTGATAGCCTCTTCTCCAATACAGAAAAATATTTTTATAGATGTGATTCACCCTGAGAGATCTGGTTTGATCATGTAAGACTTTTTCATTCCTTGTTTTGAACAAAGGCCAGAGAAGGCAAGAGGGCTCCCCAGAGATTTTTAATATAGTAACATTTCTTACATGTATTACATCACTTAAATCATTCAGTGATCAAAATCTCATCCCTTAATACTCCTTGACATTTTCCCTTTAGAAAGCAATTATTCCAGAACTAAAAAAAGGAAATGCTAAAGAAAGGAAGGAAAGGAATACATTAGAAACAAACTGATACTGTTTAACTCTAAAACCTCCAGAAACTTCTAAGAGCAAAATGAATGGCTGAATAATAGACTAATTCAAATCAAAGGCAGTGCTTGATGTCACTGCTGGCAGCCATTCATTGGGTAGCAAACCCACTGAAGAGCCACTCTAGCTACCCTGGTTCTCAAGTGTCACTGTGGTTGATTTCATTTGCTCCTGATCATAGTGGACAGGTCACAATGATTTTTAGACTGCTATTTTCTTAGGTCATTCAACAATCCAAAATATTTGCAAAACATCTGCCTAACAAGGGGTTCATATCCAAAATATGTAAAGAATTCATAAATTTCAATAGCTATAATAGTAAGGATAATAATTCAATAAAAAATGAGCAAAGGACCTGAATAGACATTTCTCAAAAGACACATGGCCAAAAATTATATGGAAAATTCTCAATGCCGCTCATCATTAGGGAAATGCAAATTGTAACTGCAATGAGATATCACTTCACCTGTTTGGTAATTATAACGAATACAAAAAATAGCAAGTGTTGGCAAGCATGTGGAGAAAAGGAAACCCTGGTACGCTTTCGGTGGGGATGTAAATCAATTTAGTCAGTATGGAAATCAGTATGGGGGTTTCTCAAAAAATTAAAAATAGTACTACCATATGATCCAGAAATCCCACTGGATATATTTCCAAAGGAAATTCAATCAGTATGCTGAAGAGATATTTGCATTCCCATGTTTATTGCAACATAATTCACAAAAGCCAGTTTGTGGAAGCAAACAGTATCCATCAGTGGATGAATGGATAGAGAAAATGTAGCATATATACAGCACAGAATACTATTTAGTCTTTAAAAAGAAGAAAACCTATCATCTGTGACAACATGGATGAACCTAGAGGACATTATGTTAAGTAAAATATGCAAGCACAGAGAGGCAAATATCGCATAATGTCGCTTATACTTGGAATCTAAAAAAAGCAGAGAGCAGAACGCTGGTCCAAGGCTGGGGAGATGATGGTCAAAAAATACAAAGTTCAGATAGATGGAGTAAATTCTGTACAACATGGTGGTTACCATGGACAACCATGTATTGTATACTTGAAAATTGCTAAGCAAGGAGATTTTAAGTGTGGGCACCACAAAAGTAAGTACGAGAGGTAATGCATATACTCATGATCGTGTTTTAGCCATTCTGCAATGTATTCTCGTATCAAAACATTGTTATATGAGCCGGGCCAGTGGCTCAAGTCTGTAATCCCAGCACTTAGGGAGGCTGAGACAGGAGAATCGCGAGTTCAAAGCCAGCCTCAGCAATGGCGAGGCGCTAAGCAACTCAGTGAGACCCTGTCTCTACATAAAACACAAAATAGGGCTGGGGATGTGGCTCAGTGGTTGAGTGCCCCTGAGTTCAATCCCCAGTACCAAAAACAGTAACAACAACAACAACAAAAACATTGTTATATGAATACATAACCAGTGTAACTCCACATAATGTACAACCACAAGAATGGGAAATTATATTCCCTGTATGTATAATAATCCAAAATACACTCTACTGTCATGTATAACTAAAAAAAGTTTAAAAAAAACAATGCTGTTTTGCTATATATACACTAACAATTTTACCAATTAAAATCAATTAATTAACTTTAAAATTGCAATTTTAAAAACTCAATTTTTTAACACCACAGTTTTCACTGGGTATTCACGTGCATGCAGGGTATATGATCATATTAACATGCTAACTTGAATCCCAGTGTGGCTGTCTTCCAAAAAATTAAATTCCTACTCCCTGTTTCTTAGCTCCAGAATGAGGTTTAACTCTTTGTTGTGTGGAAGTCTTCTGCAATCTGACTTTAAAATGGTGTTGTGGAATAAGAATGGATTGAAGGAAGGGAGGCCAGGGTTCTCTAGATCTAGGGCTTGTCCAACCTTCCAAACCTCAGTTCCCTCAAGATCAGAGCCTAGGCTCATTAAGCTAGCCTCATTAAGCTGAATGAACAGTCATGAACAAAATAACGTCATTCATTCGATCAAGTCTATGTTCTATGGACAGAGCACATTGTCCCAGATAATTTCAATAAAAATGGAATATTAGAGACAGACAAAAAATTTAGGATACTTGGTTCAACTCCCTTATTCTAATACTGAAGAAAGAGAAGCTCTGTTCAGCCCTGGGACGCAGTTCTCTGCCCAGCCTGATTTTCCTTCCAGATGCCATTACACCTCTCAGAAGCACCTACATACTAGCTAGTGGCATACTGATATTCCACTTACATTTCAAGTGGCACCTTTTTTCTTTTCTTTTTCAGTACTAGAGATAGAACCCTGGGGTGCTCTATCACTGAGCCACATTCCCAGCCCTTTTTTGTTTTGTTTTGTTTTGTTTTGTTTTGTTTTGAGAAAGGGCCTTGCTATATTGCTGAGGTTGGCCTGGAACTTGTGATCCTCCTGCCTCAGCCTCCCAAGTCTCTGGTATTACAGATGTGTGCCACCACACCCAATTCAAATGGCACCCAGATTTCTCCACTTGACATTAATCGCCCTTTACTCTCTCTCAATTTCCCCAATACTTCTGTTCTTTAGTTCTGTTTTGGACACTAACCCCTGCTATAAATGTTGGGAATGAAATAATGAAAAGGCATTTGTAGTCCTACCTGCATTCATTATATATGCACAAAATCCCTAGAGGCCACCAATTACTCTTCAAGACTTTCAGTTGCCTGTAACCATTGCTGAAATCTGTCCTCTTTCTTCCATACCCATTGATACTGCCTTGATTTGCATTCATTTTATTTCACCAGGATTATTTTAACAATCACTGTACCACTGTCCCTGCCTTGATCTCACAGGCACCAATCCATCCTTCATGCCTCTCCAGAAAGATTTTGGTGAACTGTCAAATTGATTATTCTTTCCCTAGGCAGTAGCATCTGCTTGAGGGCCAGTTTTGCCTTCTCAAGGGTTTCACCCTCAGGACATGTGGCTCTGAGGGCCAACTCTAGCCCCAGGGTGTCAAGTCCCTCATCCAGGCCTGGGAAACCAGACTTCTGCATGCACCGTTTTGCTTACTGAATGTTTGAAAGTAATTATCATGCCGTTCACCCTTAAAGACTTCAGCATGCATGTCCCAAGAGCAAAAGCATTCTCCCACTAACTATACTCAAGAAATCTTACATTAAGAGTAGGGAGAGAGTTCTCATGAAAATTGAAGGAGTTCAGTAAAGTACAGGGAAGGGACCAGGCGAGGTGGAAGGGGAGGAAAAGGGGGAATACTGGCCAAACTGTTAATCCTGTGCATGTACAAATATGTATCAACAAATCCCACCAGTATGTATAATTATAATGCATTGATAAAACACATGGAAAAAATAAATTTCACATTAATACAATAACACTGTAGTCTATGCTCAATTTTCCCTAAATAGTCCCAATAATGTCTACCTTTTCCTGATATTTTCAGTCAAGCTGGGTATGGTGGCATATGCCTGTACTCAGAGCAACTTGGGAGGCTGAGGCAGGAGGATTACAAGTTGGAGGCCAGCCTCAGCAACTTAGTGAGGCCCTAAGTAACTTAGTGAGACCCTATCTCTAAAAAATTAAAATAAGAATAAATAAATAAAAGAATACAGTCAGGGTTTCTTAAAGAACAGCTTGTATCCTGGATTTGACTAGATTCAAACTAAATGTTTTTGGCAACTACTTAAGTGACATGATGTCTCTCTCACTGCTTTAGAGTAAGAAGGCACTAATAATAGCTTCATTTTTGTTTTTGTTTTGTTTTGTTTTTTGGCTGATGGTGATGATTACTTGGTAAATGTGGCATCTACCAGGTCTCTGTTATAAAGGTACACTTTCCATTTGCAACTAACTGATAAGCCATGGTATGATACTTTGAAAACTGTGTGACTGCCCTGTTGCCCACCAATGTTTACCCAGTGGTTTTAGCATTCATTGATAAGTTAGTTGGAATCACTGGTTGTTGAGAAATGATAATTTTCTAATTCTCACTATTTTCTCTGAAGCTCTTATTGCCCCATATGTGTCCCCTGGGAACCCTTTAAGCTGGTTCCTGTGTCCTTTTTACGAATGCCATTAGTTTTTTAGCACTTTGAGCACTTTTACTGAAGAAAAGACAACAAATTAGGATCTGCATACATTGCTATTGGAATGTCATTGATTTGAGGTCCTTATAATGGACAGAGCTAGGGAACATTCTAGAACATACAGATTTCATTCCCATACATGATGGAGTAACAACTATATCACTGGACAAATTCTAAGAAACATAAATATAAATAGACATATCCACTGCTCTGAGGTTCGGGGAACAATGGTTTGAAGACACTGATCCCTGAAAGAAGTGAAATAAGCAAAGTGAGTCTCTTGGTTTCCTTGGCTTTCTGGAAGCACACCAGATCACAAAGTGGTAGAGAGCATCCCAAACAAGCATTGTGGTCTTGCCAAGCTGAGCAGATGCCAGAGTTCAGGAAGTCAGATCTGAGGGCACATGGGTGATGATGAGGAATTGCAAGGCAGATTTACAGGAAAGGAGCTTTAGAAATCTTCATGGGGAGCCAGGCACAGTGGCACAAGCCTGTAATCCCAGCACTTAGGGAGGCTGAGACAGGAGAATCGCGAGTTCAAAGCCAGCCTCAGCAATGGTGAGGCGCTAAGCAACTCAGTGAGACCTTGTCTCTACATAAAACACAAAATAGGGCTGGGGATGTGGCTCAGTGGTCGAGTGCCCCTGAGTTTAATCCCCAGTACCAAAAAAAAGAAATCTTCACGTGAATCCTGTCAAGTGTATCAGTAGTTTGCAAGTCCGCAAGGAAGAGAGCAGCCACACTGGGTTATGGAGTGAGAGGGGAGATAGACTGCAGGATCAACACCTGGGGAAGCCATACTTACCAAAGAATTCAGGGGAAACGGTGAACACAGGGGCATGTACCATAGTAGGCAAGGACAATTCAAGGCAAAAAACTGAAAATTTAACTGAATTTAAGCTGGTTAAAAGTGAAATCCTGCCCGTTTCAATAGCACATGCCTGTAATCCCAGCTATTGCAAAGGCTAAGGCAGGAGGATCAAAAGTATAAGACCAGCCTGGGGAACTTAGGAAGTCCAAATGTCTCAAAGTAAAAAATAGGAAGGGCTAGGAATGTAACTCAGGGGTAGAGTGACCTTAGATTTGATCCCTAGTAACACACACACACACCCACGTACACACACACACACACACACACACAAAGGCAAGATCTTGAAACTCCACAAGAACGCCACTCTAGACCTTTAGAGCTAGTTTCACTTGCATAACCCTGTGTCCCTTGCTGTGGACCTTTCCAGATAAAGAAAATTATTTCTTTGGATAAAGAAAATAAAGAGCTGATGATGATTTTCCTCTAAGGGACCTGTTTTAGTCAGCTTTTTCCACTGCTGTAACTATAGGATCCAACAAGAACAATTGTAAAGGAGGAAAGGTTTACTTGAGGGCTCACGGTTTCAGAGGTCTAGGTCCACAGAAGGCCGGCTTCATCCCTCAGGGTTCTAGGTGAGGCAGAACATCTTGGTGGGATAGTGTGGCAGAAGAACATGGCTCACATGATGATCAGAGAGCACAGAGAGAGACTCCACACTCCAGATACAAAATATATACCCCATAGCCCCGCCCCCAATGAACCACTGCCTCCAGCCACACCCCACCTGCCTCCAGTTACCACTTAGTTAATCCCATTAGGGAGTAAATCACTGATTAGGTTAAAGCAATAACCCAATCATTTCTCCTCCAAATCTTCTTGCACTCTCACACATGAGCTTTTGGGAGACCCCTCATATCCAAACCATAACAGGACTCATGTTCTTAACTTAATTAAAGGATTTAGAAAGAACGAAATCATAGAAATAATAGAAATTAAAAAGCTGGAATGTCATACTGATCTGCTACTATACATACATAACAATTGTATATATATAGTATGACATTTTATATATAGGTATAGATATAGATATAGATATAATTTTGTTTGAATATTTATAGGTGCTTCTTCTCAAACTCAGTTTATTCCTTATGGCATTACATTCTTTAGCCTTTGTGCTTGTACTGACTGTATTTAGTTTATCTTTTTGTCTAAAGAAGGGTAAATTTAGTGCATAGGTTGTATCAGTAATTTGAAGGGCATGGTGAAAGCCTTCTGTTAATTCTCCCATGTTCTTCACCCTATTAAAATGATATTAAGAAAGAAAGAAAGAAAGAAAGAAAGAAAGAAAGAAAGAAAAAGAGTTGGTTAGTTAGGAAGGAAGAAAAAATAAAATAGAAAAAAGAAGAAAGAAATAAATGATGGAAGGTGATCACCTATCTATAGGCATATTATTGCATATAGTGCAAGATAAGATAAGGTACATAAAGGTGTTTTGTGAGGTATTGTGTGCCTGTCTTTGGGGACTACCAAGCCAGGCATTGTGAATTTTGCAAGCACAAACTTACTCATTACTTAAGACCATCCTGGGAGGTACCTACTGCAGAGGTAAGAAGACTGAGGGTCAGAGAATCTGAAAGCTTTATCTTAAAGGCTATCAGGCTGGTGGTTGAACGGAATGCCAATCCCATCATATACTTACAGTCTATGAGGCTCCAGCAAAGTAAAAAAGCAAAAGCTCTCTCAAAATCACTAAAATGCCTCTGAGAAGTACATTGTTCCCTAACATGAAGCAGCTAATAGCCAAGCAGCAGCATACTTTAAAGGAGCAAGGAAGAAGAGCTGAGCCCAGTGGTCTGGGTTAAGAATAACTCAATAGAATTTTAAGTATAGCCAATGAGGCCAGAAAAAAGCCACAGAGCCAATGGGTGGGTAACTGATGGCCTCAGCCTCTTCGTGAGGTCTTGCAGGACTCACAAATCTTTACCCAAAATGAATTTCTTGTTTCTTTAACTCAGGCAATTTGTGATTCTGTTTATTTTTCTAACAATCCTAAAGCACTGGGGAAGTGGGTAACTTTTTATGTTTTATATTTTTTCTTCATATTCCTAAAGTGAACCTGAATTGAAACATATTTTCATCAAATAGGTTCCCTTCCACAAAGGAGCAGTGTTAAATTCAGAATGTTCCAGGCATTGGCCTATATTCATCTAAGTCCAAATTTCAGGTAGAGATGATACCATTAAAATGGAAATTGTGTAAGTCTGCATGCTTTGGTAACTTGTTTTGTGAAATTTAAATAGATTTCCAGAAACAGTCAAGCACTGAGGATATGAAGTTATTGTTTAAATCTGAGATAAAAAAAAAAAAGACGCCCACTTCCAAAAGTAAAAGAACTATGAAAAACCCTGTATCTTGGAAGATGAATATGAATCAGAAGAATGAGACAATCTCACCCTTGAGGGGGTGGAAAGGGCTTTTCCTTTCAGGGCTGGAGATGAAACATTCAAAAATAAGATTTCAAAGCTCCAATCCTCTTGCTGGGCTTTGTGACTCAGAATTGAATTTATTAGTTTGACAAATTGGTTTTTTACAGATGTCTTGATTTGAAAACCAAATAAACTGTTCAGCTAGTAACCTCACAGAGGCCACACACACATATTGCTGAAATGCCCAAGCGCCACTTCTACTGTGTTGTTTTTTTTTTTAATATACAGATGAAAAAGTCTACAGGAGGGGGTGGCTCTGTGGTCCCTCATCACATAACCCTTTATCCATCAGGGAAAGAGTGCTACTTTGCACTGCAAAAGCCCTTACTGAAGCAGCATATCCTGTATCTCCCAACCGAAGACGAGGACAAAAGACCATGATAGAGAGTGTGAGATGGCGTGGAAGCCAGAACTGCAGGTCAGAACCCAAAAACTAGATTTATTGACCACACAATTCTGGAGTTTTCACTTCTCTTATACGTCACTTTTCCAGGAAGCAGAAGAGAAAACCAAGTGTACGTTCAAGCTCTGAAATCAGGTATCACTGGACTTGAATCCTGTCTCTACCACAGGCCGGCTAGGTGGCCTCTCTGTGCCTCAGTTTCCCTATCTGTGAAATAAGGATAATAATGTTATCTCAGTCAGAATTCTCCAGAGAAACAGAACCAAGGGGAGATTGTCAGAGATCAATGATCAGGAATTTGCTGTCAAGTCTCAAATCTGCAGGTAGAGACTATCTCTGAGCCCAACACTGCTTCCTGAAGAAAACCCTCCTATAAATTCTGAATCAGGTAATCATTCTACATATCTACCCCATGGCAATCTGGCAAAGCGAAGTAGTCTATGTCCTGGTCACCTCTCAGGGGCCACCTCCCAGGGTCTTCCCAGCCCCTACCCCAGAAGGCAGATTTAGATCCTCATCCATTCACAATGGAAGGCACAGTGGGCTTAATAGCCAATGTCAAATGGGTTATAACACCAAGGAAAGTTAGAAAAATAATGAATTAGATTCTTCCTTTATTTTATAGGTTGGTGGTTATGATGGTAACAATCTTTCGAAAAGATAAACTCTGAGAATGTATTTTAATTTTAAATATGAACATGCATATGTGTGAATGTGTGCATGTGTGTACATACATACATAAATATAGTGTAAGAAAAATTGCTAACATTCTTACACTGTAGTTTTTAAGTTAGAATCATCTGACCTTTAAGTTGATAAATATTTATGGATAAATATCTAATAGAAGTTTTTAAAAATCAAAGTATTCTATACATGTTGATGAAGCTCATGTCAAATACATTTATTTGGTGAAAAAAATTCAGTTTATTCATATAACAGGGTGGGGGAGATTTCCCTTTAGATAAGTAATTATAATCAAATATCTAAAAAGTAAGTGAGTCAAAATGAAAAATGATAAAGAAGGACTCATGGGGGAAATAAAATATCCCCTTTATGCTAATGATGTCACAGTCATCAAAGACTCTAGATTTACTATTTTTAAAAGATTAGCGAGTACTTGCTTTAGCAGCATATATACTAAAACTGGAATGATCCAGAGAAGATTAGCATGGGTCCTGAACAAGGAAGACATGCAAATTCATGAAGGGTCCATATTTTTAAGAGAGATTAGTAGAATGATTATTGAGAAAGAGGAGAGAGGAGGGCAGGGGAGGGGAGGATGGATATGGATAAGGGTGGTGTTTGCTGTACCAGTGAAACCCATTGTTCAATATAACTAACACACATGTACAATAAACCAACAACAACACAAATAAAGACTGGTGAAAATATTTTGAAACTATCATATCTTAACTCTGAACTTGAAAAATCTGTTCTTTATTTAAAAAAAAATTCAACTCTAAATCCATTTAGAATTTTCCAGAAAATCTAAATGCTCCTTCTTCCTACCAGGCTGATAAGGTATTAACAGAGATTGTCTCCTGTCACCTGACTGAAGTAGTTCAGTAAATCACAGATGAAATTAGGGAGAAATAGTCACTAAGCCAAGACAGAAAAAATGGAAGATGTCAGAAAAGGCACCTCACCATGCTCTGCGCTAAGCTGATACCCAGCTATCCTCTAAAGAGGTTTGTTTGCTAAGAGCCTAAAATGACTGGTGGGACTCATAATAAAGAAATAAAGCTCATTACACAACAAAATTTTAAAAAGCCTGCCATGTCAACCTCACTCAAAACACACACACACACAACCCTTCAATGTGCTTTGATATCTGGATTTTAAAAAGTAAAAAGCATTTGACATTAAATAACAAATATCATTTTTAAATGCTTTTCCCATGAAATTAAAACATTTGTTGTTCTCATTAGGAACCATTATTTTCCATCACACAAATGCAAGAGAGACTCAGCACAACGCCAAGCAGTTAGAGTCTCATTAGAGATTCTTAGGCAGTAGGAGAGGCCGTGCTCCAGGGAGCTTAAACACAAGTTTCAATTCAGCAAATATTTTAGAGGCAATATTTTAGATTTGTTTTCCTCCAGTGTAAAAATCAATTCCACAAACACTGAATTGTTCAGCTACCAACTTCTCCAAAGGACCAGTGTTAAAGACCAAAAGAATAGAAAGCTCTGCCTTTAATTTAATTTTAACTAAAAAGGGAAAAGCATTGAATTATAGAGAAAATTAAGATGGGGGGTCATTTTTTAAAAGAATCTGATGTTGAATTAAATGTGCTTAATGCATGGCTTTTAATTTGTTCTAATTAGTTATACATGGCAGTAGAATGTATTTTGACACATCATACATAAACGGAATGTAACTTCTCATTCTTCTGTTGTGTATGATGTAGAGTTACACAGGTTGTATAATCATATATGCACACAGGGTAATAATGTCCAACTCATTCTACTATCATTCCTATCCCCTGTCTTTCCTCCCTCTGTCTAATCCAAAGTACCTCTATTCTTCCCTAGCCCCGCTCCATGGTGAATTAACATCCAAATATCAGAGAAAACATCCAGCTTTTGGTTCTTTAGGATTAGCTTATTTTGCTTAGTACGATATTATCCAGTTCCATTCATTTACCAGAAAATGCCATAATTTCATTCTTCTTTAAGGATGAGTAATATTCCACTGTGTATAAATACCACAATTTCTTTATCCATACATCAGTTACAGGGCACCTAGGTTGGTTCCATAGTTCAGCTATTGTGAATTGAACTGCTATAAACATTGATGTGGCTATGTCACTGTAGTATGCTGATTTTATGTCCTTTGGGTATAAACCTAGAAGTGGGATACCTGGGTCAAATTGTGGTCCCATTCCAAATTTTCTGAGGAATCTCCATACAGCTTTCCATAGTGGTTGTACCAATTTGCAGCTCTACCAGCAACATATGAGTGTACCTTTTTCTCCACATCCTTGCCAATATTTATTGTTGCTTGTATTCTTGATAATTGCCTTTCTGACTGGAGTGAAATGGACCCTCAGTGTAACTTTTATTTGTGTATCTCTAATTGCTAGGATGTTGAACATTTTTTCATATATTTGTTGATTGATTGTATTTCTTCTTTTGTGAGGTGTATGTTCTGTTCCTTAGCCCATTTATTTTTTTTTAAATTTTTTTTAGCTGTTGATGGATACAATGTCTTTATTTTATTGCTTTGTATGTGGTGCTGAGGATCGAACCCAGGGCCTCATGCATGCGAGGCAAGTGCTCTACTGCTGAGCTACAATCCCAGCCCCTTAGCCCATTTATTGATTGGGTTATATGTTTTTAAGTGTTTTGAGTTTTTTAATTATCCTGGAGATTAATGCTCTATCTGAGGTGTGTGTGGTAAAGACTTTCTCCCGTTCTGTAGACTCTCTCCTCACATTGATTGTTTCCTTCACTGAGAAGAAACTTTTTAGTTTGATTCCATCTCAATTTCATTTCTATGGCTTACAAACATTTTTGACCCATGCAAGGCCTCAGACTTAAATATTGATTCATTCTTTATTGTTCACTAATTCTATTCCCTTTGCCAGTTTTTGCAGATCTCTTCCCTTATGAATTTGATATGCATCCTTGAATCTATAGTTATTCTTTTACTAGCCTTATGGTTATGTGTGATACTTTTAATTCACATAAACTCTGTTTTGCTATATACACTTTGGTTGGTTGGTTGGTTGGTTTACATTACTTTGTAAACTATGTTTAATATCTATTCATGATATGGTGATGACTCAGGCTTTATGACAGCTCTGTTGTTTCTAATTGTTGCAATAGATTTCAGAATATGCATTCTGAAATCACACTGCATCACACTTACCATCTCTACTGTCCCATAGTGATAGAGAAGATACATTGCTGGCTCCCATGTCCATAGAATGCTGCAATGAGCATTTATTATTATTTCATTTCACAGACAACTCTAAAAGTTTTGGGAGGCATAGACCTGTTGGAAGGGACACACACACACACACTTGATTTAACTATCCTTAGCCAGATGGTTCTCCAGGATATTGCACCAGGCTACACTCCCATCAGCAGTACCTGGAACTTCTGATTTCTTCACATTTCCACCAATTGAGGTTTTCTTTTGTATTACTTATTTGTGCTACTCTGATTGGTATAACCAAGTGTTTCATTTAATTTTGTATTTTCCAATTACTAGTGGATTTGAACATCTCCTAATAGAAGTGGTGGTAATTCAAGTTTCTTCTATTATAAATTGCCTGTTCAGTTCTCTTGCCCTTTTAGCGATTGGATTCTCCAATTTGATTTATGAGAGCCATTTCTATATTATAATATTCTATTCAGTTTTAGACATAGGTGTTATCTTTCATCAAGTTGCTATCTGTCTGTTAACTTTGTCTATAGCATCAATCGTAGAATGCAAATCCTTGATTTTGATATAATTGAGTCCATAAATTCTTTGCATCATTTGCATTTTGTTTTTTGGTCTTATTTTTAAAAATCCTTCCACATGCTCAAGTCATGAATCTATTTTTCTATGGCTGTTCTGATTATTCTTTAATTTTACAATTATATTTTCACAAATGAGTGACCTGAAATTTGTGTGATGGTGAGGTTGCTTTTTTTTTTCCCATTATAATAGATAATCATTGCAATCAACATTTTTACACATCTATAGCAGATATTTTTAATATTAGTGTACCAGATAGGGTCCAATTAGGAGACAGAATACACATCAGTAATTGGAACAGGAAAAATTGAACATAGAAGATCATTAACTTACAACAGAGGGATTAACTACTGAGAAGAGATAAGAGAGGAGTCTAAAGAATCCACTAAGTGTGAGAGATGATACCCTAAGAAAAAGCAAACGTGGCAGGGAGCCTCCCTCCCCACCACTGGGGTTTGAAGTGTGGCTGTGGTCCAGTGGGTAGTGGAGTAGGTCATTGGTTGTGCTGGTCCAAAGCCAAACCACAGCTGGCAGGTCAAAGCGGGTGAGCAGGAAACTACAGCACAGCAAACTACAGAGAAGCAAAACCTGCTAGTGGGTGGGTGTCGTTATGTGTCTTCCAAGTAAGCAGCTGCACCAATAAAACACATGAAGGAGCCAGGCACACTAAAACCAGAAAGAGAAACTCCTTTGTCCCCGAATGTGCCTCCAGTGCCCTCTAAAGATAAAGCTCAATATTGTGCCAGCTGGATAATGAGAAGTGTTCAGAGGATTCAACTCCAGGAACATAAGCAGGGAAACAAATGGTGCATTTGAGGTAGAAAGACAGTAAATTGGTAGCTGGCACAATGAGCGTCCATTCATTCATCCTCTGACAATTCCAGCCCAATTGTTAAATCTACTTTTTCAGTCCACGTACTCCAATGAGAGCACAGGCTCTCCCTAAGTAAGATGGTTAGTTCAGGGATGATGTGCCTCAGGCCGAGTCTCATCTATGGACTTATCTGTCTGTCATCTATCAAAATAAGCCTTTACTGAATGCAAAGATTGCAAGTCATATTTTCTTTTGAGCTGGGTGTGTGGATGTGAGTCTTTTGCTGCTAGGGGCAGCACCTAGAGCCTTAAAACAAAGCACTTGCAGCAGAAAGCATTGTTCAGAGCTGCAGAGCACCTGGGTCCTGAGGTCTGGGTTAAGTCTTAGAGGCAATCACCTGTGAACTCTTCAGTTATGTAAACCAATAAATTTCCACTTTTCTTTTCTTTATCCCAGTTGGACTAGTCGATTATATTTTCTGTTGCTGGTAACTGAAATAGTCCTGATTAGCTGGGAGCCGTGGTGGATGGTGCCTGTAATCCCATCCACTTGGGAGGCTGAGGCAAGAGGATGAGAAGTTGAAGGCCAGCCTGGGCAATGCTGCAAGACCCTGTTTCAAAATTAAAAATAAAAAGGGCTGGGGACGTAGCTTAGTAGTTCAGTGCTTGTATAGTACTCAGGAGGCCCTGGGTTCAATCCCCACCAATACAAATAATAAAAGAAAAAGAAAAAAAAACATAGTCCCAACTGAAAGTTTCTCAAGTTGTCATCTATGAGGTATTTTTAATATGTTTAGTCACAATTTTTCCTAGAAATGATTATATGTAGCCTCTTAAGTAGATCTTCATCAATATAGAATACAACCACATATAAGTTATTACTAATTTGATGAAATATTCATTCAGAAAATATTTCCTAAGTGTCTGATATAAGCTGCATACTCTGCTAGGCACTGGGAGTTGAGGAGTAAACAAGATAGACACATTCCTTATTTTTCTGGAGATTATGGTCCAGTAGGGATTATGGAAAAGCAAACAGCTAATAATAACACAGGATGAACCCCACGTTGAGAATGTCCTAGTGCTTATGGCAACATGGAGGAGGAGGAAGTTCCCTTGATCCAGACTGAGGTGTGAGGTTGAGAGAGAAGCTGAAAAACTTTCTGGAGAAGATAATGTCTAGATTGAGAATTTGGAGATGCATGTTACTTCTTTAACAAACTAGGACATCTCTTATCATGTCGAGAGCACCATTCTAAGCACACTACAGAGAGGAGCACACTTGGTCCTTATAACAATCCTAAGTGGCAGATGATATAATTATCTTCACTTTACAGATCAGGAAACTGAAGCATGGAAAAATTAAGTGACTTGCTCTAGATGTGATAGTTTAGTCATGATTTAAACCAAGGAAGTCTGAACTGGAGAGTTCAAGCTTTTAATCACTTCTCCATGCTGCCTTGCTGCTGAGGATGAGAGGTATTTAATGATTGGTAAACTACAGAGAGGAAGAAATAGGAAGCATGATAGCCTGGTGAGAAAAGAGATGAATTGCCAGGGAGCCAGAAGAAAGGCAATAAGGCTGGACCTAGGAGATGGCAGGAGGAATGAGAAATGTGGACTTCATCCTAGGGATGAGGTGTGTTATAGTTTAGATACAAGGGGTCCCCTACAAGCTCATGTGTGAGATGATGCAAAAAAGTTTAGAGGTGAAATGACTGGGTTATGAGAGCCTTAGCCTAATCTGTGCATTAATCCCTTGACAGGGATTAACTGGGTGGTAACTGTGGGCAGGTAGGGTAGCTGGAGAAGCTGGATTGACTGGGTCATGCCCTTAGGGTTTATATGTTGTTGGTGGTAAGGGAACCATGCTTCCTAGTGCCACGTCCTGAGCCATTTCCCTCTGCGATGCCCTTCTGCCATGATGTTCTGCATCACCTGGGGCCACAAGGAATGAAGCCAGCCATCTAGGGACTGGTACCTCTGAAACCATGAGCTTCAAAATAAACTCTGCCTCTAAAATTGTTCTTGTCAGGTCTTTTGGTCACAAAAATGATAAAGCTGACTAAATCAAGGTACCATCCAAAGTTTCACAGAGGGAATCTGCATGATCAGATTTCTGTTTAAGATCTCTCTGGCCATTGTGAAAGGAAAGGGGAGGAGCAACTGTGATAATCCAGGAGTTTGTCTTCCTGGGGTGCCATAACAAAATACTATAGACTGGAGAGTTTGAGATCAAGGTGCCAGCAGATTGGTTGCTGGAGGGCTCTTTTCCTGGCTTGCAGATGGTGGCCTTTATGCTGTGGTGTCATATAATAGAGGGCAAATGAACCCACCAGTGTCTCTTCTTACAAGGGCACTAATCCCATCCCAACAGTCCCACTCTCCTCACTTCATCTAATTCTAATTCCCTCCCAAAGGCCCCACCTCTAAGCATCATCTCCTCAGGGCTTAGGAAAAAGATGTATGAATTTGGAGTGGACACAAACATTTAGCCCATAACACCAGTAAGACATTCTAATGGACTCGGATGAGGGTTATTTAGCCATGGAAATGAGGTGACATGGCTACATTTGAGACATAATTAGGAGGTCACATTGACAGAAAAGAGAATTCCTAAAGGAGACAGAGAATTTTGATCCCTGGAGTATCTTGGCACTATTCACTAAGGTGAGGAATGCAGGAGGATGAACAGGTTCATGACTTCTGTTTATGACCCATTTGGTTTTGAATTCCCTACAAGACATTCTAGCAGGAAGGTGAGTATACTTGAGGCTGAAAACACCTCGCCTGGAAATAAGAGTCATCTTATTACCTCCTGGCTCACAAGCCAACAGAAAATTCATCAATGAAAGAATAAGCAGGAAATCAATTATAGAATTATCATTGAATAAAAAGGAAAAAGGTGCAAAGATAATAATAAAACTGCTTAAGGGATGATCAGATAAAGAGGCGCTTACAAAAGAGACTGAATAAATGGAGCTGGAAATGGGAAGAAAGGGTAAAGGAAGAGACATCTGTTTCTGTGCCTTTTCTAGCTTCTTGAGGCTGTGGTCCTTAAATTCCTTAGGTTGGAGTCAAATCCCATTGGAAAACTTAACAGATTAAATATTCAAGATTGGTAATTAAGCCAGGTACAGTGGCACAAACCTGTAATCCTAGCAATTTGGGAGGCTGAGACAGGAGAATCGCGAGTTCAAAGCCAGCCTCAGCAACAGCGAGGCGCTAAACAATTCAGTGAGACTCTGTCTCTACATATAACACAAAATAGGGCTGGGGATGTGGCTCAGTGGTAAAGTGCCCCTGAGTTCAATCTCCAGTACCAAAAAAAAAAAAGATTAGTATTTAATTTCATTTTTTATTTGTTCTTATTAGTTATATGTGACAATAGAATGTATTTTGACATGTTATACATATATGGAATATAACTTCTCATTCTTCTGGCTGTACATGGTGTAGAATTACATTGTTCATTTAATCATATATGCACATAGGATATAGTGTATGATTTATTCTATTACCTTTCCTATTCCCATACCCCCTCTCTTCTGAATACTACTGAGCCATAAAGACAATTGAAATTATGGCATTTGCCCACAAATGGATGGAACTAGAGACTACCATGCTAAGTGAAATAAGCCAATCCCAAAAAACCAAAGGCTGAAGTTCTCTCTGGTATGTGGTTGCTAACACACAATAATGGGGAGAGAGTTTAGAGGAGAATAGAAGTACTTTGGTAATTAATTTCACACTAAGAATCTCCTTGTTGACCTGAGCAAGAGCAATTTCAGTGGGTGGGATGCACATCACATTGTTTTGAAGAGTGAATAAAGGGTGAGACAGTGGAACCAAGATGTTAAAATTTTCCTGTACAGAAATTTCCTGGGAAACACAGGAGAACAAAGCTGAAGGTAAACTTGAGTTTGGAGGGAGATTTTTTTAAAAAAAAGATAAGTACATATTTAATAGTTACTAGGAAGGAGTCAGTGGAAAGGGAAAGGTTAGATTTATAAGAAAAAAAGGAGATAATCAATTGATAAGTTCCCTGAGAAGAAAGGGCTGGAAGGGATCCAGAGCAGAGATGGAAGGAGCAGCACGGGCTTGCCTTCCATTATAAGAGAAGGTAAGGAGAAGGGATAGGGAAGAAAGGAAGTCTGGTTTGGGGGACAGAAGGTGGAAGATGTCTGACGGTCCCTATTTTGTGTGTGTGACATGGAGGCAGATTCCCCAGCTAAGTGTGATGGGTGGGGGATTTGAGGTATGTGGAGCAGTCCTTGGGAAACAGGGAGGAACAGAGTGGAGAAGTTAAGGGGTTGCACTGAGGGCCCAGTCGTGGTCAGGCTCATGGTTGTGAAGAGGTGAGGAATTCTCTCTCAGTCAGCCTTGGCACTCCTGGGTGTTCAGGCTGTAGGCGTGACTCTGGGAGATTCCAGCAGACCAGGTGCAGCCACCTGCTGCCTCAAGAGTCCAAGCAGAGGAAGTACCGTCCAGGTATGATGGTCTCTCCTCAAAGAGACATCCTCCCGTTACACCTGCAGGCATTCAAAAATCTCTAACACAGAGGGACAGAGACAGTTACTCTGCTCTTTTAGAGATAAAGGGCTTTATATCCTGTTCAGCTTTGTTTATAAATTCATCAGGAATGGATTATTTACTCAATTGTTTAGTATTTCTTTCTGGTAGGATATTATCTACTTTAAATTAGAGTCTCACTGGAAACCTTTTTTTTTTTTTTAATTGCCTTTGTGCAAAAATGACAGACATTTGATTTGGAGGAAAGTGAGAAAACTGAAGTAAATTTATTTTAAACGCTTTTGCAGTGGTGTCCTCCTATACATTTAGGGAAAGAAAAATGTACGTAGTATATCAGTGGGAAAAAAAAATGGCTGTTAATCTTTCTTAATTGCCTACCTTCTTGCCTAATAAACTTTTCCTCCACCCATAACCCACTACCTATTTATATTCCCCATAAAGCACCAGGTTGCATACAAGTAAGAAGCAAAACTGACCTTAATATTTATTGTTTCCCTTTGACATAATGTTTTCATTTTCTACTCAGTCACTGCATACTATACATCCTCTTATTATTCAATAAAACGTTATTGACTTACTATAAAAAAAAAAAAAGAGTCCAATCACAGAGACAAGTGGTGGAGAAGCAAGAAAAGAATTTATTACTGAGTGTGGCCACACTGGGAAGAACAGAGGACCTGCATCCTAAGCACTGCCTTCAGATTACAGATAAGAGCTTCAGGATGGTCTAGGACAAGGACAATAGAGGGGAGCAAGAAGCATGCATAGTCAAGCCATCCAGTGGAATTGATCATTTTCTCGAGTGTGGTTCTCAAGGGCCTTTTGGCTCCAGGTGAAACTTACTGCTTGAGGGGGCAGGCAATTCCATTCCTATCGTGAAATGATAGCTCCCACTTAGGAAGGACAGGCAGGATTCCTAGTGTGGGAATTTCCCATTTGTAGGGCAAATTCAGTTCCCACCAAGACACACTCTGCCTACGAGACTCACTGTTCCTGGAATCTTGAAAATAATTTCAGTGATTCTTATCTTGGTGTCTTTAGCCTTAAAGGAAGACAAGAGAGGTTGGGTAAACTCAGGACTAATTAACTTTGTGGTACCAGTTTTGCAACAGACATTTCTTAATAATCACATTTCTTTGTCACCCAAAAGTTTAAGGTAGCAAAGGAAGCAGCTGCAGGCCCAAGTGACAGTCAGTACTTTCAGTAAAAGCAGGCTTTGAGTCTCTGTTACGGTGCAAACATGGAGAAAAACAGAAGTATGCCTGATGCTTCGGTTAGATTTTCTATTCATTGATCACTTGTGGTTTTTCTACAAGCTCAATCATCCACTTCAGTGAGATGTAAAAAATTAATTAGCATGAATTCTATCCTTTAATTTATACTTATTTTTTGTTTTCTTTCTCTAACTGTTGTTGACCAACATTCCTGATAACCAGGATATCCTATGAATTATTTTTCCTTTGGATGCTGTAACAAATTACTATGAATTTTGTGGCCTAAAACAACACAGATTTATATTCTTATATTAATGGAGGTCAGACATCTGATATTAGTTTCACTGGCCCTAAATCAAAGTGTCAGCAGGGTCCTGCCACTCATTCCAGAATCTCCAGGGAAGATTTGGGCTTTCTAAGGCTGTACTCATGCATTCCTTGGTTCATGCATTCCTTCCCACGTTCTTTAGTTCATGGTTTATGGATGCTTCCTCCGTCAGAGTAGGCATAGCACCCCACTTTAATGGCCACATTACCATCTTCTACTGTCTAATCAGATCCCTCCTGCCTCTTTCTAGGAGAATATTGGGATTGGATATAGGTCCCACCTTCATAGACCAGTGTAATTTTTGCCATCTCAAATTCTTAACTTGATCACATCTGCAAAGCCTCTTGTATAATATAAAGTAAGATGCACAAGTTTCAGAGGTTAGGAGCTGCATACCTCAGAGGGCTATTATCCAGCTTACCACATCTGATGTTTTATGTTGGAACTGCAAATCCTCCATGATGCTGGAAGACGTCTGAAAATACCATAGGCAATAGAAAACAGCTACTGATGATGATGTATGATGCTCTGAAGTCCGCCTGAAGGGGATAAGGAGCAGACCAAACTGGAATGTAGATTCTAAGAAAGTAGATTAGGTATAAAGTTTGAATCCTATGAACTTGTTCTGAGGTGGTTATTGACCAAGAACAAAATCAACCTAAAGGAGAACAAATAAAATCACATTCATTTATTTGGGACTACTTAGAATTGCAATCCAGGAAAACACGATTTTAAGAAGTCTTAAAAATGTGTTCCAAGGCTTTACAAAATGGCAGTTGTATTTATAGCCTTAAACCACAAAGGGATTGGAAATTACATCACTTGTTAGAAATTATGATTGATGCTAGCAAAAGTTAAGATGTCTTTTTTGAAAAAGAAGTTAAGATGTCTTATAGGAAAAGTATTTGGAGCTGGGCATGGTGGCACACACCTGTAATCCCAGCAGCTTAGGAGGTTGAGGCAGGAGGATCACAAGTTCAAGGCCAGCCTCAGCAACTTAGTGAGACCCTAAGCAACTTAGTGAGACCCTGACTCAAAATGAAAGCTAAAAAACAGGCTGGAGATGTGGCTCAATGGTTAAGCACTCCTGGGTTCAATGCCTGATACAAAAAAAAAAAAAAAAAAAAGGGGGGGGGGGGGGGGAAGGAAAGATATTTAGTGTTGGTCTCAGCCTCTGTTAGTTTTGCAGAAGTGGCGGGTCCAGTGTGCACAAAGTCAGCAGAGGGTAACAAATACTATTTCTGGAATCTGTGATTTGGCCTAGTCTCGAGGTCAGCTTGGACGTTAGGTAAGGGAGAAGGGCATAACTGTGGTCCAGTTCAAATGTCCAGCTGCAGAAGTGCCTGAGATCTGATTAATAGTGTCCTCTGAACTCCATTTCAGTGCCCTAAACCAATAATGCTCTATTTTGAATGTTTTCCCTTGAGAGAGCAAACAGAAAATAAAAGTATTATTTTGCAGGTGGAAGAATGAGATTGAAAAATGAAGAAACTGAAACACAAGAGAGAAATTTGTTACCTCCCTCCCTCCGTTAAAGAAAACCACACCCCAGCTCTCTACCCTCCAGTGCCTCTGAACACAGTCATGGCTAATCTGTGTCATACTTGCCAAAGCTTTGCTCCTGGCTATCCCTGACAGACTTAAGGAATTTGTTAACCTTAACAAATAAGATTTTTCTACTTCTGCGTTTCATTGCCTTTGACTTTCCGTCATGAAACTAGCAATTTTCTGTGACAAAGAAGGGCCTCGATTGGCATCATCACAGTGTGCCTCTGAACCAATTTCAGCTTCTTCCATGTCACAGTGCCCCTAAAGTCACCCAGTTCAGTTCTGTGTAAGTATTCACCAAGGGTATTATGACAGCACAGTGCAAACCCAAAGCATTATAGGAAACTTTTTCCAGGCATTAGAAGAGCTTGAAATAAAAATTATTTCATTTTAGAAATCCCGATATCATTTTTCAAAAAGTATCTGCTTTATGTTCAATGACTTACAGAGTGGAGAAGGTTGGAGAGTCGCGAGAACCTACACCTCCTCCTATTGTTCCTACTCCTAGATACTAGGAATTAGAGAACCCCAACATCTTCAGTTTATATCCAGAAATTTAGATGAAATAATATAAGGATATCATAATCAAAACAGTAACCTTCATATCTCAATCAACAGTACCAATGACATTAGCTTAGTTCATACACAGAAGCATGAAGACATGGGTATTTGCATGGGGGCCAAGGAAACTGAGTTCCATTCTGACTCCAGGCCTGGCCTTAGCACAATACTGGGCCGAGCTGACAAACACATTTTCCCCATCGGGACATCACTTTCCTTATGTGGAAAGTGGATAACTTGCATTAGATGATTTCAGTGGTTTCTCTTTCATATCCACTGCTGTATCATTTTACCCACATGTCAGGAGACATTAAGGCCAATTATTTAAGAATCTGTAAAAATTTTAGCTTGGATTATCATAGAAAAGGTATCTATCAGACATCTCCACACAGACATCTGAGTCTTCCTTTTATTTGCATTAGTCAATTTGAATAAAATGAGCATTCGAGTATCTCTGCAGCCATAGGTTAAGCATATTTCTACTTTCAAACTCTTTTATGTTGAAAGTTTCTAAACGTTTGCTGTTTATAACTAAGTCCCCATAAAGAAATTAACAAGGTCTGTCAATGTAGCTCAGAGGTAGAGTGCTTGCCTAGCATGCAATGCCCCAGGCGTGATCCCCAACACCATAAAAAAGGAAAAGAAACATCTAAATAATTTTTTCTCTCACAAGAGGCTTGAACCATTCTCTCTCCTTAGTCAACATTTAAAGAAAACCCAAAACCCAGACAGTGCACATTCTTTCTTTCCTCTGGTCAAGCTGACAGGAGTTCCAGTTCCCATCCCATAATTGCCAACTGATAACCTTGTGATCTTTGTCATACCTGGTGGTTTACATGCCCATTTTCAGGACCGCAGATTGCTCGATGGCCTACCAGCTGTCCATTAGCACCAAGAACTCTGAAAACTTTGATTTTATCAAAACTTGTTAAACCACCAGCCCCCAACCCATCCCTCCTTCTACGCCCTTTTCCCTATGGAACTTGTCCTCTGGGCTAAAGCAGATGTGAGGATCCCCCACCTTCTCAGTAGGTACCTTCTTGAATAAACTTGCCCTGCTCCAGCATTAGCATTGGTTGGTAGCTGCACTTTGGGTACATAAATCTAATTTTAGGGTTCAGTAACAGGTTTGCTACCAGGGAATTTTATTGGGGAGGTCGCACTCTTTTGAAGATGCTTAAACATTTAAAACATAAGGTTACATACTATATTTCAGGCCATATATATATATATATATTTTTTTTTTTTTTTGTACCGGGGATTGAACCCACGGGCATTTAACCACTAAGCCACATCTCCAGCCCTTTTTCTATATTTTATTTAGAGACAGGGTCTCGCTAAATTGCTTAGGGCCTCACTAAGTTGCTGAGGCTGGCTTTGAACTCACAATCCTCCTGCCTCAGCCTTCTAAGCCACTGGGGTTATAGGCACGGGCCACTGCACCAGGCAATATTTTAAAAAAATGTTTAATAGGTATATATTACTGGGGTTCATTGTTCTAAATTCACACAAGCACAAACACAATTTGGTCAATTTTATTCCCCACTACTTCTCTTTCCCTCTCCTCTTCCCTCTCCCGTCTGCTTCCTGTACCCTGGTGGTCTTCCTTCTATTTTCATGAGTTTCTCCCCCTCCCTTTTCCCCTTCTAGCGTCTATATATGAGAGGAAACAATACCCTTGGCAATATTTTTTCTATAAAAGAAATTTCATCTCTTTAAAGTTTAAAAAGTGATCTTGAGGACAATGAGAAAATAGTATACATAATACATTCAGCCTTGAAAAAATATCTCCCAGAATTTCACTCCAAGGACTGTTTACACATTTAAATTATGATAGGCTTTGCAAGTTTTGTCAAAGATAAAGAGATGGCTAAAATCACAGGCTGGAAACTGAAGGTCAGATCTACCTGCAGATATTTGAGTTCAGCCCATGCAGAACTTCACCATAAAAAAAATTTGAACTTGGGTTCTTCAGAAAAATGGGAAGATTAGGCCACACTGGGAATATTTTCCTACTTACGCCACCCAGCAGAACCTGAATAAAGGAAGCTGTCTTTTTTGGAGTCACAGGGTGCTGTGCTCTGCAGTCCCCACCACTCCCTACTATCTCTCCAGAACACATCTTTCAGTCACTTTACTTCTATGTAGAGTTAGGAATCACTTTGATTGGGTCTTCTTAATAGGCATTTAGTCAGTTTTCCATTACTGTTCCAAATGCCTGAGATAATCAACCTATATAGTAGAAAGGTTTACTTTGGCTCACAGGTTTGGAGGTTTCAGTCCATGATTGGTGCATTGCTTTTGGACCTTGGGCAGCACACCAGGTACCACAGTGAGAGTTCTTGGCAGAGCAAAAGTATTTACCTTACAGCCTGGCATCTGGGGTCCCAGTAGTCCCTTCATGGGCACAGCCCCACCAACTTGAAGACCTCCCATTAGGCTCCACCTTTTAAACTTCCTACCTCCGGATAGCACCAAGCTGGGGCCCCCTAGCTCATGGGGCTTTGGAGGAGGTTTCAGATCCAAACTATAGCTGTGAGCTCTTCACTGTATGCGAGCTGTGCTGAGATCCACCGTGGGGCACAGCTCTTGAGGAACAACGGAGGTAGTGAAGTCTTTCCCACTGCTTGGTTTTGAGTTTTGTATAAATTGAAGTCAAAACAATCTCACACTCACTGTCCATCCCTGGCCAGCTTTTGTGATTCAGCTTAGCATGTGAATGGAGCAGAGGTGGATGTATAAAGGCAAATCAGGATGCTGCTGTAAAAAGAAAGAGAAAGGGATGCTGAAAGGTGAATTTTTCAGGAGCCCATAAACCTTCACAACCCATAAGGCTAAGACGGGTCCCTGTTGGAAGTTCAGATGATACCCTTAAGGTCTGCACGATTACCTTAGATTATTTTCAGTGTTGGTCACCCTCACTAAACCATATGCTCTTACATCTGTCTTAGCCACAGTTGTATTCCCAGAGGTTATTATGGGATTTGACATGATATATGTGCTCAGTAAATATTTGTTGACTGTGGACTGAGCCTCGAGATCACAATGTTGAATAGGAGAACCAGAGACGAGACCCCAGACATGTTCATTCCATTTCAGTAGTGTTCTCACTAAACCACACTGCATTCCTACACCTCAGAATCACCTCACACATAATGAGAAGTTATGGAATGTGGTTTCCCTGGAGACTCCTCAGAGCTCAAGTTTATTGTCATTCAGTGCAGTATCTTATTAGATACTCAACGAGAGAAAACAAAGCAGCGATGGCAGAATGTGTGCACTTTATATAGAATCTCTTTTTTTTAAAAACCAATGATGCTTTGCAAGAAGTCTAGGAATGCATCCAAGAGGCTTAAATGATAGGCTACCCAAAATTGGAGAATTAAGAAAAGCTCACAAAGCTCTGAAACGAAAATGATACTGTGGTGAATCTGTTCCCCTCCACAGAAACAAAAGCACTGCTTCAGCCACATTGATTTAAAGCACTTGAATGCAGACTTTACTTAATAATCCATAAGCTGTGATTTGTAAATTTTTCCATCCACAGGGAATCCTCCAGAAAATAAAGATGATCATTTATGTTATGATTCACAACATCACTAGAAAATGAATCTGCATAAGAGGTCTTCATATTGGCTTTAAAGGGGAAGAGTTCTTCTATGAGCAATAAAGACTCCTTATTAAATTCATTGCAAAACAAAATACAGTGCCATTCTGTTAGCACAAAGGGGATTAGAAAACTTAATAAGTTATGTTTTCTGTCTTCAAAAAGCTTGCAGCTTATGGGGAAGAATCTATAAGAAATGGTGGAATGTGGTAAGAGCAAAACGTTTACTGGGATGTGCAAGAGAGACATGGAGTCTGAATGAGATTCTCAGAGGACACTGGGAAGGAAGGAAGGGATATCTGAGCTGCTGTAACATAATAATTTGTCTGGCCCTTGTCTCAGGTTGCTGGTGTGGATCTTCTAAAACCCTTGGAGTGTCCTGAGTGATAGGAGTGTCTTCATTGCTCATGAGCACCTTGGGTCATGTCTGACTTTATGCTAACAAGATGGCGCTACTCACCAGAAAGACCAATGGTGTGCTTAAAGGGTTGAGGCTTTAAACCACATGCTACCACCTCAACCTCCCAACCTTTAGGCAGAGATGAAGAGGAAAGGGCATTCTAGATGGAAATAACATTAGGAGCCCACCAACCACCACCACACCACCATGGCTGCTTATAAGCAATGACATGTTGTTCAGTTTGACAGCAGTGCAGAGAGCGGGTGAGATGGTGGTAGGAGGACAACGTGCAGATAACTGTGCTGGGAGGCAGTGTCAAGGCGACTGAACTGTAATCTGAAGGCAATGGGGAACTACTCATCATTACTTGGTACCATTTTTTTACAATGAGAAAGTGTGTGTTTATTATTGAAATTAATTGACCATATTCTTACCACCATGAGAAATCATTTTGATGTTTTCTGATAGTCATTTTCCTAAATGGATATATGTATGCATTTGTGTGTGTGTGTGTGTGTGTGTGTGTTTGGAAGATACAACTGTAGTTTCCACTCTAATATGCCTTCATTGAACACTATTTTCCCCCACATTCATGAAGGATTAATATACAGGCTGTGGTTGTGGCTCAGTGGTAGAGCACTTGCTTAGCGCATGTGAAGCACTGGGTTCAATCCTCAGTACCACATATAAAAATAAACAAACAAAATAAAGTTATTATAAAAAAATTAATGTATAGTCCCAGCATGAAGACATAACCTCAGCCAGGATTTTAACATAATTTCTTCAGCCTACTATGCATCCTTATATACTATAAATCCTAATATTTGTAGGATCTAGCTTGACATGACCATAGCCATCATAACCACCATTTTGCTAGCCAGGTGACCTTGGCACACTTTCCAAACCCTACAGGATAAACAAAATCATTATAATAGCCAGCTCTTTGTCCCACACCCAGACTGCTTCTAAGAGATGTTTTATATGGTAACAGTTTTTGTGAAAGTCCAGGAAAGATCCATCTGGCCATGGCCCACCTTTTCTAGCTCAGAATAGTAACCCCTTCCTCTTGCCATTGGGTGTAAGGAGACTTCCATCTTCCTGCCACCCAAACATGCTTCTGTCCCTAAGTCCCCAGTAGATTGCACCACCAGCAACCCTGGATTTGTCTGCCTCTTTCTTCTGCCTCTCAGCCCCTTCTGCATTTAGCAGCTAATTCTTATACACTGGTGTTTTCTGAAACAATTTTATTGGCATTTTAAGTCTCCAGGCATGCTCAGCCATACACTCTCATAAGACAAACTGCCTCCCCACCACACACACACATACACATTCACACACACATTCACACACAAATGCACTCATCTGGAACAAGTCTAGAGCTTGCTTTTATTGCATAATAGATCACAACTGACTTGTTGCTTGGATCTCGATGAGGAAGGGCCCCCGTCCTAAGGACCAATGCACACTGGCTCCTGGAGTGCTTTGACTCTACTGTGCCTCCAAATGTTAATGGCCACTGTGCACCACACCAGCCACCCCTGGCTGATCCATTTCTTTCGGCCTGTCTCATCAGACCTCAGTGTGTGTCACTGCTGGTGACACTCCCTTTCTCTTTTTCCCCTTTCTTTTACAGGTTAGCTAAGAAATAAGACCAGCAGGCTAAAATGTTTGTGTGTACAAAAAAAAATGTAATTGATAGTTCAACCCATCATTACAAAATGTGAAAGGGAATGAACTTAACTGATGCCAGTGAACATCATTTTAGCAAGAAAAAAAATGAAAATAAAAAATTTGCATCCTGACTCTGATGCATAGAAACTACTGTATTTGTATTAAAGGATTTAATGAAATTTGTTTCAAAGAACATGCATCAGTACTACTCATGGTTAAGTATTTAAATTGTTGTATCCAAAGCAATTTTGAGGTTTAAAGAGTGAGATCAGAGCTTGCATGAGGTAAAAATGATAGGAGTTAAAACAAGGAGCTAAACCCTGCTGCATTAACTACAATTAACAAGATTGATTATACCAAATATTGCCAAGGACACAATGCAAATGGAACTCTCTCACAGGACTGCGGGTGGGAGTGTGGAATGGCGTGACCACTCTGGAAACAGTTTGGAAGGTGCTTGAAAAATGGAACACATACCTACTGTGGGACCCAGTTGTGCCACTCTAGGTATTTACCAAAGAGAAATGAACAGGTACGTCCACACAAGACTTATGTGACGAAGTCCACAGCAACTCTATTTGTAGTATCCCTAAATTGGAGATGAGTCAAACATCCACTGAGAAGTGAACCAATAAGCAGACTTTGGTATGTGGACCACTACTCAACAATTAAAAGGAGTGAACTACTGGTATTCACAAACAAATTGATGACTCTCAAAATAACTTTACTGAAAGAAAGAAGCCAGACAACCAGAGTATATATTCTGCTTGATTCCATTTATATAACATTTTAGGAAATTCCAACTAGTGTAAGTAATGACAGAAAGTAGATTAATGGTTGACTATGGGTAGGGACAAGGTAGGGAAGTTGAAAGGAAGGGATTACATACGAGCCCCAAAACTTTTGGAGATAATGAAAACGTTTGAAAAGTTCATTATCTTGATTGTGATTTTAAATACTTTAAATATTCACATTTTATTTAATGCCAATTATACTTCAATAAATCTGCAAAAGAATATAAAATATTGTATTGAATTGACATTTTAATTATGGAATAAATTCTTTGGGGTAAAAAGAACATTACAGTCCTGAAATACATACTTTAGAATATAAAAGTTTTCCATAACCCCAGAGATGATGACTCTTAACAGTGTGGTGTATCTTCACTCATTCAGATTACTCTCCATGAATATACTAATTCACATATCATTACGGTTCTTATTATATTTCACAAAAGGGATCCTATTATGTGTCCTGTTTTGCACATTTAAAAAAATTAACCAGTAAGCCTTAAGTACCTTTGAAAAAGAGTAAAAGTGCCCTCAGGACCCTAAGCAATCAGATTTACATTGGTAGGATTTAGAAGTAGCTAATCCAACTAGAGCTGGAGACAGAATGGAAATAGAAGTTGAAATGAAGCCATAAGTTAGCTTGAAAATAAATTTTAATACATCAATCCAACAGCAACAAAAAGTATAAAATACCTAGAAATAAACTTATGCATAAATATATGATAGCCTTGTGGAGAAAACTATAAAACAATCTTATAACATAAACAAATGTGAGCTATAGTAGTTTCTCAAATGGTATGGCTCAATATTTCAGAGTCCATTTTCTGTAAATTAATCTATAGTTAATAGATTGCAAAATCAGATCCTTGCAAAGTTTCTCAAGGAGCTTACAAAGCTGACTATAAAATTCAAATGGAAGTTGAAACCTGAGCAAATAGGCAAGATGTAATTTTGAAAGAGAAAAAGTGAGACTCGCCCTATCCAAAATGAGAGCACTATGTAAAGATACTAAAATTAAACAATGTGGTCTGGTCCCAGGTATAGAGAAATCCATGTATCCATGGAACAGAATAGAGAGTCCAGAAACTGATCCAGGTATATGAAGATGTAGTGTAGAATGAAAATTGAGTCCAAGCTGCAAAGGGGTGGATGGATCATTCAACAAATGGGGTTTGAGATCCCTCTAGACGTTCAGAAAAAATTAACATAGATTCTTTACGACCTATTCAAAGAAATAATGCAGAGACATGTTAAAGGCAAATGTAAAACCTAAATTATAGAAGGATATTTAAAATATCTAGATATATTTATCACCTCTGAGTAGGAAAAGATTTCTCACTTAGCTCACAGAAAGCAAAAAAAAAAGTCATAAATCTAAAGACAAATTGGATGCAGAACATAGAGTGGGAGAAAACAATGCAACATACACAGCAGAGCAAAAAGTTTTACCAAGAATGTACAAAAAGTTTTACCCAGAATATAAAAAAAAAAAATTCTACAGATGAGTAAGCCCTGGTGGCTTGTTCGTTTCTCTCTCTCTCTCTCTCTTTCTGGTACTGGGAATTGAATTCAGGGGCACTAAACCACTGAGCCACATCCCCAGCCCTATTTTGTATTTTATTTGGAGACAGAATCTCACTGAGTTGCTTAGCGCCTCGCCATTACTGACGCTGGCTTTGAACTCGCAATCTGCTGGGATTACAGGCATGCGCCACCACGCCTGGCATAGTGGCACACTTATAAATCTAGCTACTCTGGAGGCTGATGCAGGAGGATTGCAAGTCTGAGGCCAGTCTCAGCAAATTAGAGAGACCCTGTCTCAAAATAAAATAAAAAGGGCCAGGTTGGTAGTGCACACCTATAATCCCAGCAAGTTCAAAGCCAGCCTTAGCAATTTAGTGAGGCCCTAGGCAACTTAGTGAGACCCTATCTCAAAATAAAAAAATAAGAAGGGCTGAGGATGTGACTCAGTGGTAAAGTGCCCCTGGGTTCAATCACCAGTACCTAAATTAATAATAAAAAGGACTGCCAGTACAGTGCAAGGGGGGAGTAGTACTTGCCTAGCATGTGCGAGGCCTTGGTTTCAATCCCCAATTCAAAAAAATAAAATTATAATAAAAACAAATATAAGTTTCGACCAAGAGAAGAGAGAGGAGACAATCTGATAAAATTCACTTTAAAAAAGGAAGTTCACAGAAGAATAATTAACTACAGGTGGCTATTAACATGTGAAAAGATATCTAATATGACTTCTAATTGGGGAAATGCAAATTAAAACAATAAGATAGATATAGTCACTCATCAGATCATCAGATTGACAAAATTAGAAGTTTGATAATACATGTTGGCAAGATTCAACGTTGACAGAATTGTAAGCTGGTGCACACTTTACTACACTGATAGACACTGTTTATGATCCAGGATTCTATTTCTTGGTAGATGATCCTGGTATCATTCATGTGTTCAAAGATTCAGGGTGTTAAATTAAATAAGCAAGTGAATATAAATTCAACAGACTATTTAATTTCACTCATATTTTTGATTTACTCTCATTTTCTTTAACCCTTGCTTCTGATTCATATTTTTTGTTCACTTTCACAGACTAATAAAGGTTTTTTGTTTGTTTGTTTGTTTTGTTTTTTGTTTTTTTTAACTAAGGATCAAACCCAGGGCCTCCTGCATGCACTGAGCTGCACCTCCAGTCCTAATAAACATTTTTTAAAAGTTAAAAAAATAAATAGGCAGGAGGCCATGAGCCTGAGTCTCTCTACCTACTTTGAGTTCTTATATAACAAGCTGCAACCTAACTTAGTACCCAAACAAACCAAAACCTAAGGTAGGAATATATAACAGAGAGCCAGGTTTCAACCAATCACTAACCACACAGTTTCAGCCATTTATAGGCAGCCAATCCACTAGATAATGCCCAAATAAGATAAGCACTCCATCACACCATACCCACATAAGAAAGACAGCAGGCTATAGCCAATCGAGTGACCTCTCCACTTTGCTTCCATGTTTTTGGTCTATAAAAGCTTGTCCCTTGCTATGGTCTGAGTGTCTCTTAAGGGTACATGTGTTAAAGGCTTTGTCCCCAAGAAAGTGGTATTGGGAGGTGGTAGAACTGTTAGGAGATAAGGCCTACAGGGAGGTCCTTGGGTCATTGGGTTATACCTTTGAAAGGGATCAAGGTAACTCTTATGTGACCCCTTGGTAGTTCTTGCAAGAGGGTGGTTTTAAAAGGAACAGGTCTGGATCCTCCCTCTCTTCTAAAGGTGATGCTTTCCTCCTACATGTGCTCACTTTAAAAGTAGCTTTCACCACCAGTCTTTCCCTCGGGTATAAACCTAGGTATTAATTTTAGTGTTCAGGGACATGGGCTGTAGGTGAACTCTGGGAATAATGGAAGGGAGAATGAATGAGGGACATTCAAGATGACTGTGTCTAGGAGAAAGAGGAGACAACCGAGGGGAGCATGCTTTAAGGAGATTGGGGCAGGTAACACAGAGGACATGTATGGGTTTTGCTTGTCTATTTTGCCTTCAGTAAATAGGTCCCGAATTTTTTCCTTTGAAAAAAGTTCTCCTTTACTCTCAACCATGTGTTTCAAGTAAGGAAGACCCCAACCACATGGGCGTGTACCGCAAGCCAGGATAAACAAAATCAGGCCTGAGCTCTTGCTAGTATTACTGAGAACAAGCTCCCAGCTCTCTGGGGTGGCTGAGCTGGTAGATAAAACACTGGGCCTGTAGGCAGCCATCTCTACCACTAGTTGGTAGAGGGCATACGAAGAAATCATGAGACAGAGGGGGCTATTCCTTTCCCTTGAGTACCTGGTTCCAGGTGTCTGAAGTGAGTTCACATCCAGCCTTACAGGCCACATAAGCCAAAAAATCCACTTTGCCTGTGCCCATTTAATTGGAGTTTCTGTCATTTGCCACCGCAGTAGAGATGATTTCCCCCCCCAGATAAACAGAGCAACTGCAGGGCAACAAAGAAGGTTGTCTTCCTGGCATTACACACGTCTCGCCGTTTTTGTTTGCCTCTTGGAATCAGCCATGCCAGGTTGTCCACTCAGGGTGAAATCTAAGTGGCTGGTCCAGGCTCAGCTGATCTGGATTCTCAGAGTTTATCACCACAGCTGTTGGCCCTGGGTATCAGCTCTTATATGGAACTGGTCTAGAAGCGAAAGAGGATGGAAAACGAAGTAAATGGGGTAGGAGAAGATGTGAAAAACAGGAGGCAAGACAAAGAATAGATTCAATAGCATGTTTATCATGCTTCAGATATGATAAATAGTCACTGAGTAAAAGATCACTTCATCGTTGATGATTAAGAGGGTGTTTGAGGAAGTGTTTTCACTGGAGTAGTGAGGAAGGAGTCTTTAGCAAGAAATAAAGTGTCAATGAGAGGTACCAAGTGCAGACTCCTCTTCTGCTTTGGTAAAAAGGGAGCCACAGATGAGACAATAACTCAAAAGGAAGCCTGATGAGAGAAAGTGCTTTTGCTTGAGAGAGGTTTTTGTACAAGTTTACAGTGTGAAGGAAATAGAGGATGGGAAAGCCAGGAAAATGGACAGAATAAGATCCTCTAAGAGTGGCAGTCCAGGGACAGAGTGCAAGGGTTCTTCTTAGACTGGTGTTCTCAAACCTGGCTGCACAGAGAATCACCTGGGGATGCTGTTAAAAATACAACAAGGCTCCCAGTTTTATTCTCAGTGTAATCAGATTTTCTGTGGGATGGAGTCTCAATGTAGAGCCAGGATTAAGAACCCATCCTTTAAACAATCTGTTCCTTGGATCAATAGGGATGGATATGGTATTAAACATTAAGAGCAAAGATTTTAAGACAGATGGCATTGATCTCTAGAATAAAGAAGACAACAATGTTATCTGTTAAGAACAAGTGAGATAATGGCCAGTTTGGGGCCAAAGAGAAAGTGCAAAAGGTTTAGAACAACCATTAGGTTAAAAACAAATGTCCAAGAAAACAAATGTCTCTGGTGTCTTATATGCGATTAGGTCATGCAATGAACAGTGCTCAGAATGAAATACAGCTACTGCAAAGGAAAACAGCCCAATAACTCATCAAGCTCACAAATTTTAAAACTTAAAAGCAAGGAAAGTAAAATGGTTAAGTCAACTCTGGAAGATAAATCACACAGAGGATGACATGAGCCCTGAGGATTGAATAGTAGGAACACATAATCTCTGCTAAGTGGTTGTTTAAATATAACATTTTTTCTCTTAAGGAACTCTGGGTGAAATTCCTGCCCTGTTGCATCTTTATGAGAAGGCTTTAATGATTTCTATTTCCATTTATGAAAAGACTTAGGAATGAATAAATGGGTACAGTAAATATTAATTAATTTGCCCAGACTCAAAGGAAACGAAATTCTATAAATTAAATTCAAAATTTTCAAAACTTAGAAGAAAAAGGGAAAGAAAAGAAGAGGAGACAGTACCTGACCAGAGAAAGCATTTAATCTATAAGAGGTTTAAAATTTAACCACAGGACATGAGAAAAACCATGAACTAAATACAAAGTGCTATGAAACTACACAAATAAACAAACATGTTACTAGCTTCTGCCCAGTTTGTGAGAGAAATTTTCACATGCGTGATGGTAATTTAGCTGGGTCTTGAAACGTGGGCATGCATTCAGGAACAGGTGTTAGGAGATCAGGTGTATAAAATAAGGAGGGAAAGGGAACAAAGACTATGAAGTCAGGTCTTGGAGTCAGCTTAGTGGGGAGCTAGACAGCCACGTTAAGGACTCTGTGAGCAATGGAGAGTCATGAGGACAGATGACAGTGTTTTAGTCAGATTTTTTGCTGCCACAACTAAAAGACCCAACCAGAACAATTGTAGAGGAGGAAGAGTCTACTCGAAGGCTCACCGTTTCCGAGGTGTTAGTCCATAGACAGCCGGCTCCATTCCTCAGGTCTCCAGGGGAGGCAGGACAATATGGCGGAAGAATGTGGCAGAGGGAAGCAGATCACATAATGATCAGAAGCAGAAAGAGACTCCACCTGCCAAATACAGATATATACCCCAAAGTCACGCCTCCAGTGCCCCACCTCCTCTAGCCACACCCCACCTGCCTTCAGTCACCGCTCAATCTCATCAGGTGATTAATTCACTGATTGGGTTAAAGCTCTCCTAACCCAATCATTTCTCCTCTAAACTTCTGGCATTGTCTCACACATGAGCTTTTGGGAGACACCTCACATCCAAACCACAACAGACAGCAAGCCAGTAGACCAACATTGTGGCCCTCCAGTGTTACACTTGGGGACACACTAGTTGGGAAGCTATTGAGATGTTTGGATGAGGAAAAAAGAAAAAAAGGCAAAACTAAACTGTCTAAGACTGGGAATGCAATGCCGTGGATTACCACAAGAGGCACTGCAGGTATAAAATAAGATGAGAGACTGATCAGATAGAGAAGAAAGAAGGTGGAGTCTGGTGATTCTGTGGTTTGAATAAAGGTTGATTTTGTTTTTTATTTTCATTTTAAAAATAATATTTACTCACTGTAAAAATAATTGGAAAATATGTTGTATTTGTTTGAAAAAAATTCACCTGGAATCCTATTATCTAGTGAATGTATTATCTTAGGGTTTTCCACCCTCTTTCCTATGCATATTTTTCTTCCTTTCTTGAGAAATATAATAAATATACAAAAAAAGCTGCATAAATCTTAGGTGGACAGGTCAATAAATGATCACAAAAAGAACATAATAGTGTAATTATTAAAGCATTTTAGAAGTCCCTGCCTGCTCCTCTCTCCCCACCAAGCACCCTCAAAGCTGCTGTATCTCCTCCAAAGTGACTGCTCGCCTGGATTGTAACACTTGTGCTTAAATTTCATATAAAGTATAATATTCTGAATATTTCACTTTATGTCACTGACTTTTTTCACCCAATATTATTGATGGGAAATTGTCCATGATTTTGTGTGTAATTGTTGTTGATTTTTTGTGATGTGTAGTATTCCACTGTAAGTACGAATCTGTAGCACAACTTACTCCTCCATTCAACCATTGGTGAGCACTTGAGTATTTCCAGGTTTGGGTTATCTGTCCATGAACATGTCCTTTGGAACACAAGTACATACATTCCTTTGTCTGTAACCTAGAAGAAAGTAAAATTGCTGATCATAGGGCATGTGTCCATCTTCAGCAGAAATGATTTCTTCAGGGTAGTTGTAGTTGTACCACCCTATGTTCCAGGAAACTGAAGCAGTGGGAAGGCTTCCTTCAAATCCCAATTAAGTCAGAAAGATTTCAGATATGTCACTCAGAGTAACAGGCATGAGTTTATTAGAAAGGGTTAGAAAAGGGGAAAGGGGGCCCTCTCAGGGGAGAGAGTAGGTCCTCTCAGAAAGGAGAGGGACAACATGCCTCTTCTGTCCTCCATTGTTTGGGGTAATCCCAGAGAAGTCTCCAGAGAATCCTACCCAGATCCACCTCTTGATTTTTGACTGACAGCTGGATGATATCAGACTTTCAACTCTCCACTGCCATGACAACTTTGGGTCACTTTAGCCCATGCTGACTGGTTCTAATTGGAACCTGTTCTTACAGATTTTATGATTAGGGGGAATTATACTTATCTCCCTGAGTTCCAGAATCTGATCTGTGTAAGGGTCACCAAAGTCCCCCACTTCAGGGTAGGGGACTTGTGTTCTTCTGATTGACTTTATTTCAGCCTGCATCTCCCCTGCAGATAACAGGTAGTTTGCTGAGGAATGTAACATATTCTGTCCACTTCAGCCAGGCAGGGCTGCCAGTAAATTGCTGCTTGGAAAAGAAGGGGGTGTGGGGGGGTGGTTAGCACAGTGGGCTCAGTTCATGGAATTATTCCCATAACTTTGGGTTCCCACTGCTCCCATCTGTCTCCCATCACCTCCCCCTCCCCCAGGGTGCAAGCCTGTCCATTGTTCCACAGCCTCCTCAATCCTTCGTTTGCTGTGCTGTTAATTCTGTGGTGGTTCTTTGAGGTTGTCATTTTCTTTTTTTACCAATAGAGTAGAGTATTGTCATATATTTACTGGTGAGTCTCCTTTGTGAAGCCTGTTTGTATCTCCTGACCATTTTCCCATTAGATTGTCTCCTACTTATTGAGATGAAAAAATCTTTACATATTTTAGATATGAGCCTATTGTTCAGTTATCTATTTTGCAAAAATCTTCCACTCTGTGGCTTGTCTTTTTATTATTTTGTATAGAGTTTTTGGATGAAACAAGTCTCTTGATTTTAAATATTGTCACTGTGTTAATCTTGCCCTTTATTTTAATGCTCTTTGACTCTTGTTTAAGAGGTTTTTGCCCATTCCAATGTTAAATGGTGTTGTTCTACAAAACTGTGTTCTAAGAAATCAAATCACTCACCTTTCAACTAGTGATTCCTCCAAAGCATCCCAAACTGTTAAGTTTCGTTTTAAGCAAATGGCAAAACAATTGTACTAGCACTATAGTTTAGTGTTTTAATGTTTAAAATAGTAGACAATCTGCTGTGTGCATGTACGAATATTCTACAACAAATCTCACTACTGTGTAAAATTATAATGCACAAATAAAAATGTTTTTTTTTCTTTTTCTTTTTGGTACCAGGGATTGAACCCAGGATGCTTTACCACTGAGCCACATCCCCAGCCCTTTTTAATATTTTATTTAGAAACAGGGTCTCACTGAGTTACTTAGGGTCTCACTAAGTTGCTGAGGCTGATTTTGAATTTGTGATCCTTCTGCCTCAGCCTCTCGAGCTGCTGGAATTACAGGCATGCACTACTGTGCCCAGGCAAAAATGTTTTGAATAAAATAATAATCAAATCTAGGAAAGAAAGTCCCATTGCATCTGGCAGTAAACAATGTGGGTTAAGGAATAAATTTATCGTATTAAAAGGCAAAACAAAAACAAATAAACAAAACCTGAAATATAGCACTGTCAGAAAAACTAACCTGACAAGCTGATCCACTGAATTTGAATTTAGACAAAGGAAAAAAAGAGCAAGACTAATTTACAGGATCTCTTCTTTTCTTGAGTTAGATTTGAGCCCCTGGCACACACCTGTAATCCTGGCACTTCAGGACGCTGGGACAGGAGGATCTCAAGTTGGAGGCCAACTTCAGCAACTTAACAAGGTCCTAAGCAGTTTAGTGAGGCTATCTCAAATAAAAAATGAAAAGGTCTGGAGATGTCATTGGATGGTAAATCACCCCTGGATTCAATCCCAGATACATCATCATCATCATTATCATAATAATAATGCCCTTACTTAAGCAATGTGTATCTCCAAGTATGCTTTCCCTAAATTATATTTTTATATTTTTTCATGCCTTGCATATTTAAGAATACCTTTGGTTGCCTTTACACATCACATAACTAAGTAATACACTTTTGCATCACTCTTATTTCTCCTTAAACTCTTGAAAGGACCCTAATTTTTTCAATTCTAAATATTGAGAAATGTCTGAAGTGAACGTGACTTTTTTTCCTCATTATTGGTAAATTTATAACTTAAAAAAAAATCTAGGGGCTGGGGCTGTAGCTCAGTGGTAGAGCACTTGCCTTGCAAGTGAAAGGCACGGGGTTCGATCCTCAGCACCACATAAAGATAAATGAAGCTATTGTGTGTTCATCTACAACTAAAAAAAAATATTAAAAAAAAAAAACCTGGCTAGATGTTTATAGGAGTTTTTACTTAACATTATAATTGAAAAGTTTAGCCACAGTGTAACCATCCATAAATGCCTTTTTAGACTTTTTATTTATTTATTTTGCCTGAGACATGGAGAACACTTTCGATCTATATAGTTACTTCTTTTCAAATCAAGAATCTTCTCTTCAACCTAGCCTTTATTATTCCTTCTTTCCAATTGGTTTGACTTTTTCATCCTAAATACCCACAGTTCTTTGGTTGATCCTCTGTAACCTGTCAACTGAGACTAAAATCTACCGATTTAAGAACAAAAAAAAAAATTACATTTATTTAAGACTATTTAGAGTTGCGATCCAAGAAAATAAATTCTGCAATCTTGAAAATGTACTCCACGGTTTTACAAAATGGCGGCTGTATGTATAACTTTAGACCACAAGGGGGCTGGAAACCACATCACTTATTTGTCAGGAATTATGACTGGCCCTGGCAAAAGCTAAACTGGTCTTGTAAGTAAAGGATTGAGCGTGGTCTCTGGTCAGTTTGAGGAAAGAGGTTTGATGTACAAAAACTCAGCAGAGGTTAACAATGTTTCAGAAATCTGTGGTCTGGCCCAGTGCAAATGTGCATTTATTTACAGTCTTAGCAACCTTGCCAAGTTTATATTTTGTCTGCTTGTGTTGTTTTTTCATGTTAGCCTGATACCTGTTTCACAGAGGCCATATATTCCTATATGTTATTAAGGATCCCAGTTTCTATCTGTTTCTTTTGGTTTGTGTAGTCAATTATTTTAAGAAACTCATTCTGTCATTTTTCAAGATGATTCTCCTTTTCCTCGTCCTGGCTATTGTCTTGTAAATTCCATGCTTGTCTTTTCCCTGGTTTATCCTCAACCTTGAAGAAAGACAGAGTTTTTTGGAGTTTGACACCTGGAAAAACTTTAAAAGATTCTAGAGATGTGGGCAAGCCATAGGCAAACCTAACCCCAAAGAAGTTTCAAGAGTTATTACTGTGTAGAACATAACTAAAAAGTTATGATTTGGAGCCAACAACAGCTGAGGGGTTGGCTATGTAAAATATCTTAGGTGCTCAAATACAATGAAACTCTCTGCCACAGTACAATTATAATAAACGTTGCATAAGGTATTGCAAATCAAAAAAAGTTCTCTAAATATTTTATTTCACTGCATCTTCGACCTGTGAGGTAGATATTAACATCAGAATTTGATGAATAAAGAGACCAGCTCAAGGACATTTGGCAATTTGCTTAAGAACAAATTGCAAAGTTTGATTAGCAGCAAGTCTTTGAGCTAGGATTAAATCTTCCTGTTAAGACTCTTCAAAACCCTTCTCCTTTTTCATAGGATACAGATATTGCTTTGTGTCTGAGATTTTCAAATTCTATAATTATTTTTATATTTTATATTTATTTATTTATTTATTTGTTTGGTGCTGGGGATTGAACCCGGGGCTTCATGAGTGCACACAATCTACCACTGAGCTACATCCTTGCCTCACAATTCTATACTTGTAATAAAAATAGTTTATTTAAAAAAATCATAACTGGTTCATTCAGGTAGGAGCCTGGAACCTGGGCACTGCCTAGAGGCAGTTACCTGAACCATATTCTCAGGGCCTATAAGCATGAGCCCAGGCACCAGCCCCACTAATCCAAACAGCACAAAGACAGAAGCCTGCTGTCATGAAAATCAATCACTCAAATGGATTAAAGTTAAATCATTCTTCATCTTGCAAGTTTGAGGTAATCAAACATGCCCACTTCCCACCCCTAACCGTCTCCCAAAATATCTGATCAAGAAAAACTGTGATAGCAAATGGTAATCCTGGAAACTATGTTTGTCAGAAAAATCGAGCAAGCAGGACCACCAGGCTGTGGAATGACATCCGCAGACTCCAAGCCTCTCTCTCCCCTGCTCTCTGCTTCTCGTCCTGTGCTCCACCTCAGTGCCCTCAGCAGGACTTGGCTCAAGCCCCAGCAAGAACTGTCCACCCTGTCCTGGCCAGAGCCTCACCAGCCAGTTATTCTTACACTCCAAACCATCCCTCCAGCCAGCTCCTCTTTTTCTGATTTGTGACAAGATAATGAGATTGATTTTAGGAAAAAAATCATCTATACTTCTAGTGCTTTACAGTTAACAGATTGCTTTCACTGCGTGAAGACCTGAGTAAATCCCTTTGGACATTAAAAAAAAAACATGCTAACACTCTCAAATTTCATGTTTAGAAAGAATGTCATTATATGCCAATGGTCAAATATTCTTGGAAACAAATAAACAAAAGACATCTCCTCATTCCTGACCTTGTCAATCCCAGAGCATCTGCTGGTCTTCACCTACCCTCTCAGCAGATAGATTTTTGCTTTAAACAATGAAAATTGGAAAAGGCTGAGATGATTTTTTTTTTTTTTTTTTTTTTTAGTACTAGGGATTGAACACAGGGGCACTCAACAACTGAGCCATATCCTCTGCCCTATTTTTGTGTGTGTTTATTAGAGACAGGGTTTCATTGAGTTGCTTAGCACCCTCGCCTTTGCTGAGGCTGGCTTTGAACTCATGATTCTCCGGTCTCAGCCTCCCAAAGTGCTGGGATTATGAGATGATGTTTATTTGAAATTCCTTCCTGCACAAAGTTTAGCAAATGAAAAAGATTGACTTATGCCTGAATTTTAATTTCTTTCTTTCTTGAGGATATGTGTGTGTGTGTGTGTGTATTTGGGAGAATACTGGGGATGCTCAGCAACTGATCTACATCCCCAGCCCTTTTTATTTTTTATTTTGAGACAGGGTCTTGCTAAGTTGCTTAGGGCCTCGCTAAGTTGCTGAAGCTGGCTTTTAACTTGTGATCCTCCTGCCTCAGCCTCCCAAATCACTGGGATTACAGGCCTGGGCCACCATGCCTGGCTCCAATATATATTTGTTGAGCAAATTGGCAATATTTTGCTCACTTCTTAGAAGGATCCATTTTAGACACAAAGTGATATCTAAAATAGAAATATAAATCCTGAAAATAAGTCAATTATCTTTACCCTCACATTAAAAATAAAAATCCAAAGGATCATAATATCTAAAATTTGCTTCTCTTCCCATTAGATACAAACTTTTCATTTCTTTGTTCCTTTACAGTATTAAAACTATGAAAGGTCAGCTTTAATAAGTCACTAAAAAATTATCAGAATATTTGATATATATCATCACTGGTACACATAACAGAAACTGTGGCTGATGAAAATCATAAATGTTCTGGGCGCATAAGAACATCTGTTGCCAAGTTCTAAGTTACAGATTATTTTGCTTTAAATTCATGTCTAATTGACTCTCAGTGTTTCTACCACTTACACGTGAAAAGCATCTGAACTATTTGTAGCTTCCCATGTGTTCGAGAAGGTAGTATGTGAAAACAGGCTTTTTGTTCCAGGTGGTGATTTTTACCAATAAAACTTCAAGATATAAATGGTCAGGCTCTGACATCATGGCAGAAGCTTTGTTTCCAGGCAACACAGAATCTGGCTATAATATTTTCACCATCGTCACAGCAGTGTTGGTGTAGAGCACTGGGAGTCGCTGATGTGACTAACCCCTCCTAAGAGGTGGCTGGTAAATGGCATTTAAGCACAGCAAGGGATCGGATCAGCCAATGGCCTACAGTGGCTTTCCATCCTGAGATTTCATGAAACCAAGGTTTCTGCCGGCTTTGTTGGCCCTGAGCCTTCCCCTCAGCCTCTCGGGCGTTTCCTGGAGTGAAGGTGCACAGTTGCACATACTTTAACACTTTGCCTGGGCTTCCAGGTGACCAGAAGTAAGAACAAATTAGGATTTATTCTGTTTTTCTACACATATGTCTCATTGGGGTGTTGAGATATTGGGAAGCACCCCCTGCCCCAACACACGCACACACACACCTCGGAAGAATTTCATGGAAGAAGGAGATGGGAAATGAGTGGTAGGAGCAGACTGGGGGATTCTGAAATGGAAAAATGAAGAGCTGGGTCTTATACAGTCAGTCACATGTTACTTAACAACGGCCTCATTCTGAGAAATGCATCACTGGATGATTTTGTGACTATGGGAACTTCACAGGGTGCACTGACATAGACTTAGATGATGTAGCCTACCTGACACTTAGCTACATGGTATAGCCCTGATCATGGGTGTAGTCCAGTGACCAAAATATTGTTACGTGGTGCATGACTTAACCCAAATAAGGATGTGAATCAACAGGAGACAGAGAAGTGCATGTCTCTGGAGGTACTCTGGGAGAGGCATTGCTACCACTTGGATTTACTTATGCCAGCCTCCTCCTCCTCCTCCTCCTCTTTCTCCTTTTCCTCCTCCTCCTCCTCCTCACTGCTGACTGACATTCATCGAGGCTTTGCTACTTGTGAGGCTGTCTGCTAACTCTTCCCATCATGGCTTCAGCTTTCTTCACAGTCGCCATAAGTAATGTTATGTCACTTACCCAGTCACACAGGAAGTGGTTGCTCAGGGAATCAACACAGATGGGCCTAATTCCAGAGCCTACGCCCTTCACTCAGCCCTTTGCCAGGGATGTCTCCAATCAGTCCAGACAGCAGCCAACCCTTCACTGCAGCTCCTGGATGCACACTTCTTCTCAAGGATGCAGGTCACATTTCCCAGAGTGAAGACTGTCATGTCTGTGGCCTCTGCCTCCCTACTGATGAGAGAAGTCCAGAAAGTGCTCAGTGGATATGTGAGCTGAATTCTGTAGAGAGGAAGAATGAATTCAAATGTGGAGCCTGCCCGAATCAGGGCAGCGGGGTGGAGAGAGCAGTGCAGACGGCAGCAGAGGGAAGCTGGGCTGCCACAGACTGAGTGTGCAAATAGGCACCTTGATTCTAGAACACGGGATCCTGCAGGCTGAACCAAGCCAGAGAAAGCCCCTTTGTTCTGACTTCTCTGAACCCTGCATATCCTTTTCTCTTTTTTCAAATTAATTTTTATTTTTAATTACAAATTGACAAATTATAGTTGAAAAATATTTCTGGGGCCCAAAGTGATGTTAGGATTTGTGAAAACAAAGTGGAATAAATTGGCCTAATTAACACACCCATCCATTTCTCCCAGGGAAGGTCGCATTCACAGGTGTGTGTTGTATTTAATGCTATCCTCATCAGCAAACTCCAAAATCTATCTGATACTGGCAATGATATTTCCTGAAGGATGGATTGGCGGTGAAGCTGCTTGCAAGTCTGCCCAGCTGTTTGGGATCCTCCAGCACCTTGCTAGGGGGGAGGATGGCATTCCACCTGAAGGGGAGAACCATCATCCATTCACAGCTCCTCCTCTGCTTCTAGGGCCATGCTTCCTCTGGTGATTTTTCAATACCCTTCAGGAAAATATGAGATATCCACACATCTGTTAGAATGGCTACTATAAAAAAAGATCAGCATTGGTGGGGACGTGAACACTTACACACTGTTGGTAGGGATGTAGATTGGTGTGGCCACTGTGGAAAACAGTAGGGAGGTAACTCAAAAAAGTCAGAATAGGCCAATCAGATGATCCAGGAATCCCACTTCAGGATATAGATTCAAAAGGTCTGAAACCAAGATCTCAAGAAGATACCACGATCCCATATTCGTTGCAGCATTATTCACAATAGCTAAGATAGAGCAACGGCTCAACTGCCCAACAGATGAAAGAAGATAATGTGATGTGTATACATTACATATGCACATACAGTACAGATAGCTGTGCATATATACTGTGTGCTGTATGACAGAGTGCCTGCAGGGACTAATCCAGCACTGTGTACTTTTAAATATATTAGTGTGTGTGATGTTGAGTGTTCACACACACACACACACACACACAAATACACACAAAATACAGGAACATTTTTGAAGGTAATGGATGTTTAGTACTTTGGTCAAGGTGATAGTGCCACAGGATTATGCATATTCTTTAACTCATCAAGATGTGTACACTAAATACATATAATTTTTACATGTCAGTTATACCTCAATAAAGCTTAAAAAAACCCACTAAGTGTCCTTGAGTGAGTTATTTAAGCACACCAAGCTTCAGTATCCATCACTTAAAATCACAGAAAAAAAATAGTATCTAGACCATAGAGGTGTTGGTGAAGTTAACTAAATAATGCAGGTAAAAGCACCCAGTATAAAGCTTTTGTAGACAAATTTTAATTAAAACTACTATTGGGACTTTTCTATTGTTGCTCTTTGGGCTCCTTCTTTGAATTGGCTCTAGATAAGATTGCCTTATAACAACTGGTTTTGAAATGTAAGCAAGAAACTGAAACCCTCTCATGAGTCCAAGAAAGACCCATTAATTTTACCACGAAAATTACAATGAGACTTCCAATTTAAAATGGTGCCTGGCTGGCATGAAATACCATTAACATATGTGAAGGTTAAGAAAAAGAAAATATTGCAATATTAAAAAATAAGCTGATATATTTCCAGATTCTTTTTGGGGGGAGGGGAGCTTCCCAGGGATTGAACTCAGGGACACCCAACCACTGAGCAACATCCCAAGCCCTACTTTGTATTTTATTTAGAGACAGGGTCTCACTGAGTTGCTTAGCACCTCGCTTTTGCTGAGGCTGGATTTGAACTTCCAATCCTCCTGCCTTAGCCTCCCAAGCCACTAGGATTATAGGCATGTGCCACCGCACCTGGCTGTATTTCCATATATTTAGAAGAAATTCTACTATAAATCAGTCAGAGATTGGCAAGTTAATATGATAAAATAGAAGTGGAGGTCATATCTGGAAGAGTATGAATAAAAACAGGGTTAACTATCCCTCTGCTGCTGGGCATTGCCTTTTGAGACACCCAAAACATGGTACCTGCCTCTGCTCCCACATGTCTCATAGAGACAATCTTTTCAACATAGTCACTGTAGAATACATGACTCCAATTGTGGGAAGAGAAAACAATGCATAGCAGCATACTACATCCTAGGAAGATTGGCCCAACAAACCAACCCCTGCAGAAGGAGGGAGAGACAGGAAGTGCCCCAGTAGAGGTACCTGCAAGATCCTAGTCCCTAGGGTCAGAGCATCAGAGTGTGTGAGGCAGAAGGGCAAAGAGCATCCCATAGCACAGCAGAGGTATATGGAATGAATGCCCCCCGAGAGGGAGAAAAAGACAAACTTCAAAAGACCACTGATATAAGGCTACCTTTAAATTTGTTAATTCATTTGTATTCAGCAGGGATAAAATACACTGGAACATTTTAAAAAACTCAAAATGTTGCTGTGTTGTCAAAGCTGGTAAAGCTGTTGAAAGGGAAGTGTTGGGTTAGCAGGCAGTCTCATGTAACGGCTTATGCATTTGATTTGCTGAAGTCCAAATTCAGCAAACGAAAGGTGGATTAAGGATAATATTTCATACAGCACTAAACAATAGTGCTAAAAATATGGAAGATGATGACTTATTTGAAACTAGAACTTGAAAGCATACTAGTCCATGAAAGGTTGAAGTGAGATGAATAAGAAATCATGTAACAAATAGACTGGCAGTGAAAATTGAGAGAGAAAGGTGGAAGTGTTCAAATAATCACAAAAAGTGTGGTTTCAAAATGATGACTTAATAGAACGATGCAAGTGTATTGTTAATGTCTGGAGCTTTAATTCCAAATTAGTGGCAGGGGCTTCTGAGTTCTACATTATAAAAAGTTACTCAACATGAGTTTCATTCTTTGCTTTGATAATTAGAAAGACATAAACTTTAAACAAAATTTTGAAAGCAGAGATATCCATTGGAAAAATTTTATAAGAACTTATGCTTTCCAAAATGTTGGGGGAAAAAAAGAAGAGCAACGAGAATATTACTTTCAAAACAGGGAGAAGGAGGGGGTGTGTGTGCATGTGTGTGTGTGTGTGTGTGTGTGTGTAAGAGAGAGAAGGAGAGAGAAATCAGCAAGGAAGAATTAAACAAAACAAATAGAAGAAAATCACCTTAAGGCACGTATAACAATATTAAACACAAACAAAATGTCCCTTTTAAAAACACAAGGGCCTAATTCCCCAAAACCAAAGGCCGAATGTTGTCTCTGATTAGTGGATGCTGATACATAATGGGGCTGGGGGTGGGGAGGATGGGAGAAATGGAGGAACTTTGGATAGAGCAGAGGGGAATTAGGGGAAGGGAAGGGGCATGGGGGTAGCAAAGATGGTGGAATGAGATGGACATCACTACCCTAGGTACATGTATGAAGACACAAATGGTGTGACTCTATCTTGTTTACAACCAGAGAGATGGAAAATTGTGCTCCATATGTATACTATGACTTGAAATGCATTCTTTTGTTTTAAAAGACAAAAATAAATAAATAAATGAAAAAAAATAAAAACACAAAGGTTTTCCAATTGAGTGGGAAAATAAATCTCAGGGACCACTATCTAACAGAGATTTAGTTAAAAATAAAAGCAAGGACAAATATAGACTGACCAAATAAGAACAAACAAACAAACAAAAAAAAGCAGGAGTGCAACATATATTAATGAATTCATTTGATCAAAAATATTTGCTGTGAGCCCACCACATGCCCAGCCCACTCAAGTTGCTGGTAATACAGACAGAACTCCATCCCTGGACAACACACACATCAACATATTAGCAATCTAGTTTCAAGTAATAGAAGTCCAGATGTTGTGAAGAAATGTTATTTGTGGAAATAGCATTTAAGGCAAACATCATTAAATGGAAAAGAGTATTATATCTTCTTTGCATACAGTATTTTAAAAACTAATATAAAATAATCTTATTTTCAAGTTAGCATATGACCCAACAAGTCCACTCTGAGTATTTGCCCAAGTGAAATGAAAGCCTATGTTCACACAAAAACCTGTACACAAATATTTATAGAAGCTCTATTCACAAAAACTCTGAAACAGCCTTCCTTTTTGATTTATTTTTATTTTATTTGATTTTTTTGGTACTGGAAATTGAACTCAGGGGCACTCGACCACTGAGCCACATCCCCAGCCCTATTTTGTGTTTTATGTAGAGACAGGGTCTCACTGAGTTGCTTAGCGCCTCGCCCTTGCTGAGGCTGGCTTTGAACTCGCGATTCTCCTATCTCAGCCTCCCTGAGTGCTGGGATTACAGGCATGCGCCACCACGCTAGGCTTGAAACAGCTTTCTACTGACCAGTGCAGGGATGAACAAGTCGCAATGCCAGTTAGCACGAGAAAGGAATAAAGCTCTCCTGCAGGCAGCAAGGATGGGCCTGAGAGCATTAGGCTAAGTGAAAGAAGCTGGCTCCAAGGGCTGTGCTCCAAGTCTCTTTATATGGCATCCTGGAAAAGGCTAAAGCAAAGGCATAAAAAAAAAGATGCACAATTGTCAGGGGTCAAGGAAAATTTTCTTCTATCTTGATCATGGTTTGAACTGAGCACATTTTCCAAAACTCCTATGCACTGAAAAAGAGTGAATTTTAATAAATCTGATTTTTTAAAAATCTTGAAAAGTATATTACCCAAATCAAACTGAAAAGGCAGAGAAGGAACACAAGGAGGGGTGCAGCAGAAGGCCCGAAGATACATGGGCACTTTCCTTCTTCATCTTTCTTGATTGTGAAACAGCATGCTGACTCCCCCTCCTCTTGACATACACTTCTTCTGGCTTGTGCATTTAGACTGTCCAGGTCTCAGCTCCACAGCAGGGCGTATGTCCCCTGTCTAGGACACAGTGAGCAGGAGGGGTTGGAGAAGGGCCTTGGAATTCAGGCTTCTGCGTGGCAAACATTCCTCTCCCACCGATTGTTTTTTTAAAGGACAGATGCTGCATTTGCTTTTTTAATTTTTAAAATTTTTTGTAGTTGTAGATGGACAGAATGCCTTTGTTTTGTTTATTCTTATGTGGTGCTAAGGATGGAACCCAGCACCTCACACATGCTAGGCAAGCGCTCTGCCACTGAGCCACAGCCCCAGCCCTCTCCCACTGAATTTTCAACGCGCTTTCCATTGTGCATACACACCTTAGCTTGTCCTAGATCCAAACTTTTCTGTCCCAGAAGGTACATGATGATCACTAAGAAATAGATAACTGACCTCACATAGAAAAGTACTCCCCTTAAAACCCTCAATCCAGCTCTGCTTGATTCTATAAATTACTGACAGGGCTTATATGTCCCTTCATCCCTTTTTCAACAAGGGATTTGCATTCTAAGAGGAAAAGAATCATAAGCTAAAGGAATAATAAAATGGCAAGTAAAATGGCTTCATGTTTCTTAGCAGTGAGAGGGCAGAACTGGGGGGACTTAGAGCTTCCTCAGTAGTAGCAATTGTGGTATCCAAAGTACTGAATGCCATGCACATGATGGATACTAACAATCAGATGGGTGCCATCTATAAATCCCAGCACAGCCGTACCAATGCGGATGTGTACCAGCTGCATACACCCTGTAGAGGGTGGCTCACATGGAGGATGTTTAAGACGACAACATGCCCTCTGCTTAAGCTCACCCAAACACTCTGCTCTTGGTAATACATAAGAGTAATAATAATAACTATAATAAAGCTGATTATGATCATGGGATACTAATAATAAAGCATCCCACTGTTGAAATCATAAGCACAAGACTTTGAACTCTATAAGTTTTCAGCTACAGGGAGATCATAAAAAGCAAAATTTATCACACTTTTCTACCCACAGTTTTTAAGTTTTAGGAAGAGCACAGAACATCAAGGGGCTCCCATATAAGCTAAACATTGATGTTCATCCATGACTTGTAGAGATAACTAGGGATTAAGTTCAACAGTTCTAAGAACTGGGGGTGAGAGATAGGCAGGCTACTTTGAATCTTAAAGAGGAGGCGTTGAAAGCACTCCTGCCTATACCATGAGCCCCTGCACTGCCTCTCTTCCTCTTACTACTGGCTGGCAACAGCTCATTCCCAGCAGCCTGGACCAGCAATAGGCTTCCTGCCTGCCCCAAGTGCTCTCCACAAATGCTGTATTCCACAGAAAGGGAAGGAAGGGAAAGGAAGGACCAGCTCACCACAGCCCTGCCTTCAGCACAATCCAATAGGAAGGGAAATGCAAACTCAGAGTCATAATGAATCCCCGGAGAAGATGGAAGTGTAAGTGAGCAAAGAGTTTTAATTGGCCCTATTTTTAAAAATAAGCTCTGATGAAGTTTACTGACATTCTGGGAGTAGCAGTTTAAAGTACCTTTAATTACAGAGCATGGAAACAGTAATGATGTTGATGAGAATATTGCCTGCACAGCCCTTTGGAAGGGTTCCCTCCAGGATGCAGAGACAGGGCTCTGGTGAATAAGCTAGGTTCTCAGGGCTGAAGTCCAAAGGCCCAGTAGGGGCCTATACATCAGGAGGGCTGGATCAGGGACAGGGCCCTGGGGCTGGAATCTCAGCAAGAAAACAGGAATGAAGAGTGGATCATGAGCTGGATAAGGCACTGGGTTTATGGACTTGGAGGAATCTCAGAGGTTACAGGACCAGGACCAGCAGCAGGATGTTGTGAGGGAAGACTCTGGGAGGCAGGAGGGAGCCGTGAGCACCCTGGCACTGAGCACCTGAGGGCAGGTGGTGCTAAGCGGGGCAAGTGAGGACAAGGAGACAGGAAATTCCTCAAAAAGCTCCTTTGAGAAGTGCCTGATTAAAGGGTCATAGGATGGTGTAGAAAGAGTAAATCTGAGAGGGAGTTAGAAAATGGAATCGACAGGACTTAGGATATGGTGGGAGTGAGGAGAAGGAAAATTTTATATGACTTAAAAATTTCTGGCTGAGATGTCAGATTACTCAGCAATAATAAAACAAAAGAAAGTATGAGGCCCTTAATTCAACACTCGCACCACACACACACATGCACACAAGAAGAAATGAACCACCAATACAATAGCATGAATAATTTTCAAATTTATTATGTTAAATGAAAGGTGCCAGGCCTGAAGTGCTACAGAGTCTATGATTCTATTTATACAGCATTCTGGAAAACATAAAACTATAGGAACAGAGAATGGATGAGTAGTTTCCAGGAGCAGGGGCTTAAGACAGTTTGATTAAT
>PVHX01002896.1:75033-155914 GCA_004024805.1 Geosciurus inauris
TGGCTCAAGCCTGTAATCCCAGCACTTAGGGAGGCTGAGACAGGAGAATCGCGAGTTCAAAGCCAGCCTCAGCAATGGCAAGGCGCTAAGCAACTCAGTGAGACCCTGTCTCTACATAAACACAAAATAGGGCTGGGGATGTGGCTCAGTGGTCAAGTGCCCCTGAGTTCAATCCCCAGTACCAAAAAAAAAAAAAAAAGACAGTTTGATTATTGAGTTTTGGGGATGGTGGAACTGTTCTGTATCCTGAGTAAACAAGTGGTCCCCTAGCTGAGTGTGGTGGCAAATGTCTGCAAATCCCAGTTGCTTGGGAGGCTGAGACAGGCAGATTGTGAATTCAAAGCCAGCCTCAGCAACTTAGTGAGGCCCTAAGCAACTCAGTGAGATTCTGTCTCGAAATAAAATATATGTTTTATAAAGGGGCTGAGGATGTGGCTCAGTGGTTAAGGGCTTTTGGGTTCAATCCCTGGTACCAAAAAAAAAAAAAAAAAAAGGTCATATGATTATGTTTAATTAAAATTCATAGAAATGTGCACTGAAGTATGAATTTTACTATATATAAATTATGCATCAATAAATAAGACCTTCTCCAGGATATATAAAGAACTCAAAAAACTTAACACCTAAAAAACAAATAAACCAATCAATAAATGGACAAAGGAAGTGAACAGACTATGGAACCAACCTAGATGCCCTACAACAAATGAATGGATAAAGAAATTATGGTATACATACACAATCATTCACAGAAGAAGAAATACAATCAATAAATAAATATATGAATAAATATTCAACATCCTAGCAATTACAGAAATGCAAATCAAAATTACACTGAGATTCCATATCACTCCAGTCAGAATGGCAATTATCAAGAATACAAGCAACAATAAATGTTGGCAAGGATATGAGGGCAAAGGCACACTCATGCATTGTTGGTGGGACTGCAAATTGGTGCAACCACTATAGAAAGCAGTATGGAGATTCCTCAGAAAACTTGGAATGGAACTACCATTTTACACAGCTATCCCACTCCTCAGCCTACACTCAAAGGACTTAAAAACAATATACTACAGTGACACAGCCACATCAATGTTTATAGCAGTTCAACTCACAATAGTTAAACTATGGAACCAACCTAGATGCCCTACAACAAATGAATGGATAAAGAAATTGTGGTATACATACACAATGGATCATTACTCAGCATTAAAGAAGAATGAATTATGGTATTTGCTGGTAAATGGATGAAACTGGAGACTATCATGCTAAGTGAAATAAGCCAATCCCAAAGAAGAAAAGGCTGAATGTTTTCTCTGATATGTGGAGGCTGATTCACTATAAGAGGGTGGGAATAGAGAGAGAGTGGAGTGAAGGGAGGGGAAGGGATATGGAGGTAGGAATGATAGTACAGTGAATTGGACATTATTACCCTATGCATATATGATTACATGACCTGTGTGACTCTATATCATGTACAACTAGAAGAATGAGAAGTTATAGTCCATTTATGTATGACGTGTCAAAATCCATTCTGCTGTCATGTGTAACTATTCAGAACAAATTTTTAAAAATTTAATGAATAAATAAATAAGACCTAAGTAAATTTCTGTCTTAGGCAGCTGAGAAGGAAATAATGTTATCCATTGATAAAACACTGGGGAGAGAGCAGGGTTTTTGCTGTGGATGGGTGGAGTAGGCAGAGGAGAGCTCTGTTTGTATATGTTGGATTTAAATATCCAAGACATGGTTCCAGTAAACATTTGGATACCCAGAAGTGAAAGGGTTCATGAGAGAGAGAGAACTGGCTTAGGAGACTGTAATACAATACACTCACTGCAACAGGTAAAGCTGTGAGTGGGGAGCTGGACCTGGAGCTGGGGTGGTGCTTGGGGAGGTCAGGCAGCTACCCGAGAAATGGGACTTCCCTCCAACTTCTTCCCTGAAAAACCTCCACCCAATCTCTGCATAGCTATAAAATAATCTGTCCATTAGCATCTTTAAAAGCAAGTACTCCTGAGAGAGGTAACACAATGGGGAGAGAAAAAGCTTAATACAATAATGACTTAAATGACTGAGGTCTGATCCCCTTGTGAAAACTGAATTCAAATTTAGGATACTCTTAAATACTTCAAAAGGTAGAGCATATTTACCAAATTAATCCACTTATCATGGATTAATCCACTTTGCCAAGTATAGTTGAAAACAACTCTTTTCCCCCATGGAATCCCCATTAACCTGCCATAGAGGGTTCTTCCAAAGGGTAGTTTGGGAAATTCTGCCTTTTGTCAAAAGATGAGAAATGAGAGCTGCAGGCTTTTCCATTGAAGGGTGAGGAAGCATCCAGGACCTGGAGGCCCTTCTACTGCCTCCAACTGCATGTACATCCAACAGAATCCCTGCTAAGGCTGGAGATGGGAGCGGAGCCAGCCCTTGCCCAAGTGTGGTGTTGGCTCAGAGGAAAGGTGACTTTCCTGACCTGGGGCTGCTGATTCTGGAATTCTGACACCAGCCTTGAAGGTCTCTTATGAGAATTAAGTGAAGTAACAAAAGGAAAATGCCTATTGTTTCTTTTGCCCTGTCTTACAGGTTTTCTTCTGGGAGACTAACAACAATATTGGTCTGAGCTGGTGGACACTGGAACAAAATGGTGACAGGGGCACTCAGCAATTTGTGAATGTGAGGTAGGCACATGTGCTTAATTGCAATTGAACAAATGAACAATTTATATACTCTGGTTATTTTTAACTTAGTGTTTTCAAATAATTATAAACTCATAGGAAATTGTAAAAACGACAGGGAGGGTCCTGTGTACCCTCCGCCACCTCGCTTTCTGCAATGCTAGCTATATAATGTCACCGTGGTATTGAGTAGACTGTTGCTACCTAGATGACCCACCTTACTGAGGTTTTAACACTCACTGGAGGTTTCTTACTAACTAGCCTTGGTTTCTTTCAGCTTGTTCTTCAGGGACATTCACGTCAAGGATTACAGGCACCATGCCAGACAGAGATGCTAACCTGCATTGTTACCTAAATTCTGATCTCACATACACATGGGATCTTGGGGACAGACTCTAGCTAATCCTACCCCAAACTTGGCTTTGGCCTCATTTATATCTAAGTGCCTCTTAGAAGAGGTTAATCTTGATTGTGGAGTTGGTTAAGGTGGCTGTGATGAGGTTGTAGGCAGCTTCCCTGTGTGGGTGGAGACACTGGGGCACATGGTGGTCTGAAAGCAAGAAGGCTCAGTTCTTACCCCTGCTCTGAATCACACCACTGCAATGTCATTTTGCAGTTCTCATCAAGGGGTGAAGTCTAGGTCCCACCTTTTTACCTTAAGCTGGCTCTGCATCTTGCGTGGGTCAACAGAACATGGGTACCAATCAGACCTCAAGAGGTCTTAAAACTTTTATGCCCCCCCCCACATATACACACATTCACACATACATATATTTATATGAGTATATGTAAATATATTTGGTGCCGGTCATTGAACCCAGGAGTTAGATTTGGTTTATATGATTTTCCTATCACTTGCTCTTTAACAGCTCTGTGTGCTGGCAAAATAAAAAGTGAAAACTTGCAGTGCAGCGATGTCCAGTTGAGCTGTGACCTGGATTCTGGTCTCACACGCAGAAGCAACTAAAAGCTCAGAGTGATGAGCCACCCCTAGTTGGGCTTGAGGGGACTGTATTACTTGAGTCCATTCCTTGACAATCTTAGGAATCCATCATTTCTACTGTAAACTCATCACCTCAGGGCAGAAAGAATGTCCCCAGGCAGCCCAGGGAGGTACTGTTTGATATTCCAGTTGTTCCCGGCAGGCGCACACCTCCACCTGGGGCACTCAGGGCACTGCAGGATGCGAAGAAAGGTGGGCCAGCAGTGAGGCTGATCTGCGGGGAGTCTCTCCCCACCAGGTCCTTCTGCTCCTCTCCTCGCTCAGAGCACCTTCACTTTTGCCAGGAGACATGGTCCTTGCTTGTGTGTTGGGGTCCATATCCATATTGGATGCTGTACCTCCTGCAAGGGGTCCTGAAGCCAGGGACGTGGCAGCCCTCCCTTGGACTCATTTTATGGAAGCTTTGTCTTTTTGACCAATGCTTGAAGACTGAATTGATGTCATGATTTGTGTGGCCTGTGATGAGGTGCTTTGCTTCCTCTGTTCTGCAGGAAAATTAGCGACAGCCCTCAGATCATGAGACTCTGAAAGTAATGGGTGGGCTCTGCCTTTTCTGAATTAATGGGGTGAAACTGCAAAATTGGAGAAGTAAAGAGCTTTAACTGATTCCAAGCTAGAAATCCCTTACCTTAGGAAAGCTGCATTAGCCCTGGGAGGCGCCCATCGGCTTGGCCCTGCTCACAGCTCAGCGGCCTCCAGCTGCTCCTTCCTTCCTGGCTCTCAAGGGCCAACGCTGCCAAGTATGTCCTTGAAGGTATTTTCTTTCCCTCCTGGAGAAAAACATCCAGACACCTCAAGGGACCTCTCAGGCCCTTCCACTCCGTTCCTGTTTCCATTCTGCAGGGCACATTTAGTTTGCAACTGATTTGCTTGTTCTGAGGGGTTCATAACTGTCACCTGAACCCCAGGGAATGTGACATGACAGCCACATGAACGCTAGTGGTGGATTCTTCCAGCTATTAGCTAAAACACATTCCTCTGTCTTACGGACCCTTCTGTACCCCATCAAGACAGTCTCATTCTTTATTGACAGAGCAATGTGGCAAAACAAATGACCCCCAACAGCAAGTGACTTATGACAATGAATACTTGTTTACCACACAAGTGTATGGATTGGCTGGGTGCTTTTTGGAGGGTTAAGCATGGCTGGTTTCAGCTGTACTGGTTCATGCATCAGCAGTCAGCTGGGTGATCCAGAATGGCCTCAGCTTGGTTATATCAGCTCTGCTCCATATGATTTCTTCCCCTCCTACAGGATGGATGAGCCATGTTCAAATGGGGATTGCAAAGGTTCAAAAGAAGAGGAAAGAACTGGAGGTGCAGAGCGCATGCTCATTGACCCTGAGGAGTCAGAGGAATTTTATACCTGAGACTAATTCCTGTGTCCCGGAGCACATGTGTGCCCTGGTCACACATTGCGGGAGGTAGTTTTGAACTTATTGGGAACTGGTTAGGCTTTGGTTTGTCCTGTAACACCCAGCAGGAAATCATCACTCCAGAAAAGGTGCTAAACTGCCACCCAGTCATGAAAATGAAACAAGAGATTTCAGGGGGACGTCAGGAAATCACATACCACACAACCAAACCTTGCACAAGTTTTCTTTTAACATCTCTGCATTTCCCAAAGTCTCTCTCCACCAAAACCAACCCCCATTTCTTTTTTCTCCTCAGGTCACCCCCAACTGCCAATCATACTCAGCAAAGCAAAAGCCAGAAGTTGGTTTGCTCCTGTCTCCCTCCTTAGAAGCCACGTGGTGAGGAATTGGAAGAGATGTGCTGGTGTAGGCTAGGGTGGAGGGGGTTTGCTCTGTCAAGTATTCACTCTATAGAATTGGCCTCTTCTCAGAGGAGAAAATTAACATTTCCTCCTACTACATTATTAATACTAGCCTAAAGAGAGCAGAATCAGGGAGATAAAGCTCCTGCAAATGCGAGGAACAAGACATGTGCAAACAATCAAAGAGCCATTATGTGGGAATTATTCAAGGATCAGGGTGACTTTCAGAATGGCCTCTTCCATGACAGAGGAAAATGAAGTTATCATGAAAGCTTTAGTGTGTCACAGGCCAAGATTCTGCATTTTAATATGTTCAGTACAGGGGAAATTGAAATTCTTAAAGAAGAGGAAAAAAATAACAAAGGACAAACAGAAGAGAAGGGGAATCAGGGCCCTAGAAGAAGGGAGGACCTGGGACACTCTCAGGGACATAGCCACTGTTCCCAATGTCCTGAATGGGATCTATTTCTTTGAGAAATGACAAAAAGTACTGAAAATAAGGGAGAAATGTGGAGCTCAGGAAGTTGCCTTTCAATTACTCAGATAACCGAACTCATGAATGAGCTACACCTTGCCTTTCTTTCTGTTTCTGGCAAATTCGTTGCCCATAAGCACTTCATCCTGAGAATGAACAATGCGGCACAAAGCACATCTATCAAATATAAGCATTTTGATTAAGGATCTAGAGAGCTTGGGGAAGCATGTTTAAATTTTCAGTGTAGCCATGAATTTTTCACAGTCTTGAGAATCGGCTCCATTGGGAATAAATGTACGATTCCCAGTGGCACAACAACAGCAGAAGGTCTGCAAGATAGCTATTCAGTTCTGCTTTAATGAATTCTAACCATCAACATGGAAGAAGAAAAACATGGGGGCATTAGAACTGTGCCAAGAAGAAGGGGGAAATAGATGACATCTAACTGCTCTAACAGCTACATGCTTTAATTTGTAGGACTGAGAACACAACTGGAATTCTGTAAGGAAGTGTTGAGCTCCCATTCTGTGACATGTCTATGTTTAGGGTTGAGTGAGACATACCAGCACTCAGGATTTTATCACCTTGTAGTCTGTAGTGAAGATAAACACCAGGAAATGATGAGGAGCCTACTCAGGACAGAAGGGCTTTGGGAACTGAATTGTCTGGTTCAAATGATAAGGGCTATAGTTCAGGAAAAGAGGTATGAGAGCTTTCTAGGCAATGAAGAGCTTGGCTTTGTAAATGGTGCTAGGGCAGACCAAGAAAAGAAGAGAGGGTAATCAGCAGGAAGACAGCATCAGACAAGGTAGGCAACTCCTCTCCTTCCAGATGAGAAGTCATTAGCCAGTGAGGGGCAGGCTGGTGCTCTGCCCCATGGACTATAGAAATTAAGCATCCAAGTGAGAGCCACTTTCCAGAGTAATCTTGGAAACAGAGGTAGGGGGTAGAAAAGGGAGGTCCTTTTTTTTCACTCATTTTGGCCTCCCTAGCCAAGAAAAAAATCTCAACATTTCAAGTTTCCTTTGAAAATGTGACTCTCCAGTTAACTATCCATCTTCAAAGGAGGGGTATGGTGGAGTTTTGTGCAATGGCACTCTTACCGGAATGGTAGGGACCGCTCCAGTGAGGAGCCACCTGACAGGCACTTACGACAGTGGCGCCTGCAATGCAGGGTTATTGACAGGACTATATGGCATCATTTTTGAGTTTTGTTGCTTCCTCTGCAAAATGAGGAAGATGTTATGGAAGTTACCTGAGACCACCCAACAGAAATATCTTATTGATACAAATCTAGTGATGATCTTATATTTCTTGAGAGGTAGCAAATGCTACATTTCTAATTATTACAAGTAGAAAAGGCTCTGTCTAGTTCATGCTCCTCTCTTGGAAGGTAAGAAAATTGAGAGGAGAAATGTACTATGGTGGCTAGTAGCTATCTGGAATGGCCTTCTGGTCACTCATGGGCCTATTGTCTCTGCCAAATTGTCCCACTAAGAAAGCTTAAGGGCAGGGACTGAGGTGTGCTATGTTCCTAGAGCAATGTGGGTATGTATTTTCCCTCAACCACAACCCAAGACTGGCTGGCCAGCCCCTCCTCTTCCACAAGGTGCCTAGTGGGGAACACTTAATCCTACAGAGAGCAAGTGAGCACTAGGCCTCTGTAGCAGGCCATCTGGGGTTCCTTGGTACACCTCGGAGCACTGGGGTGTGGGCCTGGACACCATATCTTCCTAACTTTGTCAGTCAATAAGGACATTAGTGCTGCAATTATACTTCTACACATTCACCAGAGTCGATGAAAAGATAGAAAAGACCAAGTAATGAGGGATGAGGAGCAGGCAAACCTCACACCACTGCTTGTGGGAGTGTAAATGAAATTATTACAACCGCCCTAGAAGACTATTTGGCAGGATCCACTCAAACAGAACATGCTGAGAGAAAAATTGCTCAAGTTCTACTCCTAGGCATATGTCCTACAGAAATGTGTGTGTATATATTCATATACACTTGGTGATTATTATACATTTACTGAAATCACGTGTAAGAGTGCACATGGAAAGATAGCCTCTTCAACAAATGGTGCTGGGAAAACTGGAAATCTATATGCAGCAAAATGAAATTAAACTCCTTTCTCTCACCATGCACAAAACTCAATTCAAAGTGGATCAAGGACCTCAGAATTAGACTACAGACCCTACATCTAATAGAGGAAAAAGTAGGTCCAAACCTTCTTCGTGTTGGATAGGCCCCGACTTCCTTAACAAGACTCCTAAAGTGCAAGAAATAAAATCAAAAATCAATAAATGAGATAGATTCAAACTAAAAAGCTTCTTCCCAGCAAAAGAAATAATAAATGAGGTAAACAGAGAGCCTACATAGTAGGAGCAAATTTTTACCACATGCACATCAGACAGAGCACTAATCTCTAGGATATATAAAGAATTCAAAAAACTTAACACCAGAAAAACAAACAACCCAATCAATACATGGGCTAAGGATCTAAACAGACACTTTACAGAAGAAGATATACAATCAATCAACAAATATATTAAAAAATGTTCAACATCTCTAGCAATTAGAGAAATGCAAATCGAAATTAGTATAAGAGTTTATTCCATGCCAGTCAGAATGGCAATTATCAAGAATATAAACAATAAGTGTTGGTGAGGATGTGGAGGAAAAGGCACATTCATACATTGCTGGAGGGACTGCAAATTGGTGCAACCAATTTGGAAAGCAGTATGGAGATTCCTTAGAAAACTTGGAATGGAACCATCATTTGACCCAGCTATCTCACTCCTCGGCCTATACTCAAAGGACTTAAAAACAGCATACTACAGTGATGTAGCCACTGCAATGTTTATAGCAGCTCAATTCACAATAGCTAAACTGTGGAACCAACCTAGAGGCCCTGAATAGATAAATAAACTGTGGTATACATACACAATGGAATATCACTCAGCATTAAAAGAGAATAAAATTATGGCATTTGCAGGTAAATGGATGGAGTTGGAGAATATTATGCTAAGTGAAGTAAGCCAATTCCAAAAAACCAAAGGCCAAATGTTCTCTCCAATAAGTGAATGCTGATCCATAATGGGGGGGAGAGTGTGGAGCATGGGAAAAATGGAGGAACTTTGGTCAAAGGGGAAAGAGAAGAGGGGAGGGGACATGGGAGCAGGAAAAATGGAATGAGATGGACATCAATGCCCTAAGTACATGTATGACTACACATATGGTATGACTCTACATTGGTATAACCAGAGAAATGAAAAGTTGTGCTCCATTTGTGTACAATGAATCAAAATGCATTCTACTGTCATGTATACCTAATTAACATAAATAAATCTTTAAAAAAAGAGTGCACATGGCCACACTAATCATCATAACCCAGACCTGGAAATGCCTATCAATAACTAATTGGGTAAGTGCATTTTGGTATGTTTACACAAAGGAATATTATAAAACAAAAAGAATGAAAACCTGCACTGTATATAAAACAGGGCTGAGTCTTAAAAACATTAAGCAGAAGAAGCAAGACACAACAGAGTAAATACTGTATGATTTCCCATTATAATGATCAAAAACAGACAGAATGAATCACAGAATTAGAAGTTGGGATAGTGGTTACCTTTGGTGGGGGATGGAGACTGGAAGGAAATACTGAGGGCTCCTGAGATGCTGGTAATGTCCTGTCTCTCAGTTCAGGTGCTGGCCACATAGGTGTGTTCAGTTCCTAAAAATTTTCTAAGCATGCTCATGATGTATGCACTTTATATATATAAAGAGTGTTGAAAATAAAAGTTTGGTGAGTGGGTGGAACAATCCTGTTTATAGTTTGGCAGAAGCAAGGAGTGAGACAGAAGTAAAGAGCAAGCTTATGAACCAAATTTGAAATTTAGGGTAGGCATGACATCTGGGATGGTTAGTGCACACAGCAGTAGAGGGAAGGGTGGGCGTTATGGTTTGGATAGGAGGTGTCCCTTAGAAAGTTCAAATTGTAAGCAATACAGGAATGTTCAGAGATTATTAGATTATGAGTGCTGTAAACTCATCAGTGGATTAATCCACTAAATGGATTAATAATTTGAATAATCTATTGGGTGGTAACTGTAAGTCAATGGGGCATGGCTGGAGGAAGTAGATCATTGAGGATGTTCCCTTGGAGGTTATATCTTGTCCCTGGCTTCTCCCTCACTCCCTTTCTCTTTCTGTCTGTATCTGTGTGCTTCCTGGCTGACATGATCTGAGCAGCTTTCCTGAAACATGCCCTTCCACAATGATGTTCTGCTTCAACTCAGGCCCACAGCAATGGAATCAGCTGACCATGGACTGAACCTCTGAAACCATGAACCCTAAATAAACCTTTCTTCTTCTTTTCCTTTTTGTTTTATAAGATATTTTGGTCACAGTGATGAAAAGTTGACTAACATAGTGGGCTAAGTTGAGGTCCTCCCTTACTGTGGGACATGACTTCCTTCACTAGCTACTCAGAAAGCTATCCCACCCAGTGATGGCTTGGCAGCAGTCTCCCTCATCACTGTCATCTGCAGTCTGCTGTCTCTCCCCAGCAGAGGACATATGTGATGTGCTTCTCAGGAGTTGCGTGAGCATGACAAAAATAAGAGAATGTACCTTATGGCCTGGTACAATGTGTGTCTCACAAGTGCAAGGACGAGGCTGGATATGTAGCTAAGGGCTTGATTGTAGAGGGATTCTAAGCCGAGCAGAGGATTCTAGACTTAATCAAGGAAGGAATTGAGTGCTATCTAGAGATTTGATCTGGGAATGTTAAGATGGAGGTAGTGGAGCCAGACACATCAGCCACTCTCAGCTGAATGTTCTCTGCGAGAATAGAAAAATCACCCCCTGGCCTGCCTGCTGGGATGGTGTTAAACATCTACCACATGTACATTAGGATTTCTAGGTTTTCAAATAAGTTCCCAAACACCCCAGTTTATGACTTCAAACTGTGGTACAAAGGTTCTAAAATTGACAGAGAAATTCTCTGCTTCAAAAATACTATATTATGTGAAGGAAAAATAGAGCTTTTTATAAATCAAGCTATAAAATAAGCTTTTGAAATAAGCTTTTAGATGGCTTAGCAGAATTAGAAAAGGAGGCCAGATTTCCTATAGCTCAGGTCAACAGAAATCTATGACAAGGTGCAAAGTCACAGAGGTGAACTTCATACATACATGCTTGCATGAAAAAGCTTCAGTTGGGACCTCTAGAAATTATTTTCATTTCATTTATATATTCATAAAATGTATGTTCACATAAAACACAAAAACGCATGCATACTTTTTGAACCACCAGCATCAAGCTTAGCCAAACTTAAAGTTGCCCCTATTACTATTGACAGTGATACTTCCAAGGCCATCCAGATGCCCCAGGGAAGGGCTGTGAAAGAAGATACCTGTGTTATAGAGAGAAAGTAGAAAACAAATTCTTTTTGAGCATTTACCTGGCCAACAGGAATATCATTCATGCTAATCTTTGGTTTGGACTCCAATTTGAGTTCTGTTTCCTACAAGTTCCTGTAGTTTCTTCCTAGTATCACTAAAGTCACATCATAATGGTGGGGGGTAGTGAAAAGAGCCATGGGCCAGGATCCAGGAGATATGGGTCCCAACTCCTAAGGCCTGGAATAATTCTAGCTTCTATCTGTTGTCATGATGTAATTCTTTAAAATATCCTGTTATTCTCAAAGGTGACCCAGTTTAAGATATAAATTATACGATGGGGAATATCATATAAAGAACCACTCTTCTCTATATGAACATGACTTTTCAGCTTCTCTATCAGAAAATGGGTTCTTTCTCCTTTTCCTTGAATCTGGACTCACCCAAGACTGGGGCTTTAGCTAATAAAACAGTACCAGTTCCAAGCCAAGGCTGTAACATACTTTGCATATTTACACTGTTTCTCTTGGAACTCTGCCCAGCTGCCATGTGAACATGTAGGAACATGCTGCTTAGGCATCCTTGTGGGGAGTACCATCAACCCCCACAAGCCAGTCCCCACATGACCCAGTAGCTGACTGCAGATAGTCAACATTAGAAAAGCACACAGGTGAGCCTTGCTTGAATTTACAAACCACAGAATTGTTAACTAAATAAATTTTAATTATTTTAAGCCACTAACATCTTGGCTATTATGTACTGAAAGTTAACTGATGGTCACCCAAGTTCTAATCAACAATTGGTCTGTAATTCTGTTAATGTGGGAAAGAAAATACCTTAACTATGCTGGAGTTAAATGCTAGCTAAAATTTTATAAAATTTTGTAAATGGGTAACTAATATTGCCAGAATTCATTTCCTATTGGTGCTGCAATAAATTACCACACATGTGGCGATTTACAACACTCATCAGTGTATTTGTGGACAATTCTGGAGGCTAGAATCCCAAGCTGGTTTCAGTGGGCTGAAGCTAAGTGCCTTGGGAGGCTCCTGGGGAGAATCTCTTTCATACCTTTTTCTAGCTTCTGGAAGCCACCTGCATTCATGGGGCTGTGACCCCTTCCTCACATCAGGCTCCTGCTCCTGTCACCATATCTTCCTACTCCCTCTCTGATCTCTTGCCTCACTTTTAAGAATCCCTATACATACATTGGGCCCACCCAGATAAACCAGGACAGTCTTCTCATCACAAGATCCTTAACTTAATCACATCTGCAAAATCCCTTTTGCCATATAAAGTAACAGTCACAGGTGCCAGGAATTAGGACTTGGATATCTTTGGGGACTTACCACATGGCCCAAGAACTCTATGCATGTGGGACACTTTCTTGAGATCTGGAGAAACAGAGATGCAAAGAATAGTTCCTGTTCAAAAGCAGGCAGCTGGACCCAAACAAAGTCCCTGTATTCTTGAGCAGGGATATTTGAGTATTCTGTATGTCTGTCCTGCACAGTTTCCCAGGACATGGTATATGTCATCACATGGGTGTGATACAGGAGTCCACACTGTTTTGCTAAAGGCTTGAGCTCAAAGAGGCAACTTCCTCCCAGTGTCCCATCTCAAGTGACTTTTTTAGCCAGCATGCATCCATGTTATGTAGTCTGCACATGAGGCAGTGAAGGATGAGTCAGGGCATCTGGGAAAGAATAAGATGGCAAATATTAACCCCCATCCAAGAAGAGGGACATTCTAAATGGAAGATGTCAGTCCAAATGACGTGTGGTAGAGCTCACCTATGTGGCCAAGGGTGCAAGACTGGGCAGATGGTAACAAAAGGGAGAGAATGTAAGAGAGGGCTGGGACATCAGGAGAAGAAAACTTGGAAATGAAAAAAAGGAGAAGTAGCTCTGTTCAGGAGAGTGAGTCTCATAAAATACCAAATGGCCCAGCGACCACATGCAGGCAGCCAGGCTGAGTGAGAAGGGGAGCTACCCCCCCCCAGCTCTCCTGCAGGGACCCACAGAGCGTTGTAGCTAGCACCACTCCATCTGTTTCTGTGATTAATTGCTTTGAAACAAGCAGTTATTCTCAGTGGAAAAATATCAGAATATTAAGAAAAAGAGTTTTAGAAACGGTAAAAATGACTGCTTGTCAAATTCAAATTGAACTGGGGAATGAAACAGGGCTGGCATATGTGCTACAAAGACAGAATCTGGAACTAAATCCTGGATTCCCCCTCCCTGGGGTGTTTTGATGCACGAGGATTCTGTGACATCATCCAATGTAGGGAAGACTCACAACTCAAAACAGAATAACAGCAACAATAAAAATTTGCTGAGCACTTACTATGTGCGAGCAGTTGTATATGCATGATTTCACTTGATCCTGAAACTAACACTGGATGCCATACAGTTTAGCCATAAAGAAAGGAATTGGTGTACGGAAATCTTATTTTCATGGGAGCAGGACAGCAGCCTCAATCCGAGTGCATCCACACATCCCAGAAAGCCATACAGATCACAAAGAAGTCCCAGTAAAACAACACTAAAAATGTTTACTATGTTTTTCTCTATAGCAAAAAAGAGTACTAACACTTTATTTGCATGTACATAGGAAAAGCATCATTTGAAATAAGCCAAAATAACTCTAGAGTTCATGTGAATGTAGTGGCTCAGGGGTAGATTGCTTGTGTATGAGTTTGATCTCAGGATCACATTAAAAAAAAAATAACATGAGAGAGAGAGACAGACAGACAGACATAGAGAGAGAATAGTGGGGGACTAATTGTGTAGAACACAGGTAAAATCATCCCAGAGAGATGGAGTCCCACCCTGTTAGAATCAATTCTGAAAACAGTCTGATGCCAGGTGGAGCAGAGCACTGGCTGCAGGGGACTTGGCAGGAAAATGTGGGAAAGTGCCCAGAATTTGAGAGGGGAATGGTAAAAGAACATCACCTCTGGAGAGGGGGCAGCAACTTCACAGCAGAAGACTTGGATGTGAAGGGAACGGAAGAAGTGGTAAAAACCAAGAGTTCTGTAGGAACAAAAGGAATCATACCATCGCTTGAGGCATCCCAACCCCAGAAAGCTAGTTATTAAAGAAATTGTACCTAACCATACCAAGAGAAGAAGGACCTTGAACTGAGAAACCTAGTAAGCTAAGCAAACTCCTTGCTTCTGCTTTTAAAAAATCACCTGGTCTAGAAAAATCATGCCATGCATTTCAAGTAACAGAAAATGACAGTGGATACACATATGAAACTAAAATAAGAAGAACATGCAACACGAAAATTTGATAAAAATAGTCCAATTTTTCCCTCCCTGAAAAGAGCAGGTGAAACTCACCTCTCAACCATCAACACTATCCATGCCCAAACATAAGAAGAGATGAAGAACAGCTCAAGATTCCAAGAACTTTGAAAATTCAAAAAACAGGAAGTTACAAAATAAGAGTTGACCAAATGCAGGAAAGCAATTGAAAATCATCTCAAAAATTAAGATTAGATTATAGGAGGCACAGGGGAAAATAATGGTTGAATACGCAAGGAATATTGAAGAGAAGAATCAATATAACTAAAATAATTAAAATGAAATAAGAGAGAAAAGGATCAGAGAGTTAGCTATAGAAGGCAGGCAAAGACTCAACATATATATAAATGAAGTCCCAGAAAATGGCAAAAGAAAAAACAGCATTGATATTTAAAACTATAATCCAAGTGTTTTTGAAATAACGTAAGTAATATTGAAAGGACCCATTGTGTACCTGGAAATATTAAACCAGAAAAGTTAAACATGAGACAGTTTAATAAAACAATCAGAGTTCAATGATGAAGGAAAAAAAGTTTTGTACTCCTTAAGGTTAAAGTACAAGCTATTATAAAGTCAAGGAAATAAGCATTAAACTACTTAACAGCAACAAAGCAAAATAAAAGTAAAGCTATATTTTTAGAAACTCAGGAAAATGTGAGCCAAGAACTGTATATGTAGTCAAACTGTTCCTCAAATATCAAAGGTAAAGGAAATGTTTTAAATATGCAAGAACTTTGTAAATACCAAATTCAAGAGCCTTAACAAGAAATCCATTTGAACATGATTTTCATCCAATCAAGAGAAAGACAAGAACTTTAACAAAAAAATGAATGTCTTAGTGGGCGCTGCATTTATTTTTATTTAAGGACTAAGATAAGTATGAAGACAAGAATGGAGAAACAATATGAAATCAATGTACTCTGACAAAAAAGAACAAAATTAAAAATCAGGAAGAAGTAGAGGGAAAAAATGTAAAATAGGTTTAGCAATTGTCCAGCAGGCAATGGAGTGTAAAGGTAAGTCCAGGGGCTGGGATTGTAGCTTAGTGGAAGAGCGCTTGCCTCGCATGCATGGGGCACTGGTTTCAATCCTTAGCACCACATAAAAAAATAAAGATTTTGCGTCCATCTACAACTAAAAAATATTAAAAAAAAAAAAAGATAAGACAAAGTTGTCAAAACAAATATACTAAATCAAAGAAAGGAGAGTGCTAACTTATTTTTATACAAGTACCAGAATAAATACAAAACTAAAAAAAAAAAAAACTCAAAAAATCAAAATAAATAAGCATTATCCAGAAGGTGAAAAGAACCCACAAAATGGGCTGGGATTGTAGCTCAGCGGTAGAGTGCTTGCCTCGCATGCGTGAGGCCCTGGGTTCGATCCTCAGCACCACATACAAAGCAATAAAATAAAGACATTGTGTCCATTTACAACTAAAAAATATTTTTTTTAAGAAAAAGAACTCACAAAATGGAATAATAGTATTATTTTTTGTATGTTGTACAGCTGGTAATAGTTTGGTATACAGAATTTATTAAGAATTCCTACAACTTCACAACAATTGGACAATTAGAAGGGCAAAAGATTTGAGTGGAAATTTCTCCAAAGATGATGTACAAATGGCCAATAGCACATGAACTGATGCTTGACATAAGTCCTCAGGGAAACGTACGTTAAGACCACAGTAAGGGGCTGGGATTGTAGCTCAGCGGTAGAGCGCTTGCCTCGCATGCGTGAGGCCCTGGGTTCGATCCTCAGCACCACATACAAAGCAATAAAATAAAGACATTGTGTCCATCTACAACTAAAAAAATATTAAAAAAAAAAAAAAAAGACCACAGTAAGATAATACTTCACACCTATTAGAATAGCTATAATCACAAATACAGAAAATAATAGGCATCAGTAACTGTGTAGCAGACTGGAAGCTGGGACCTTGCTGGGGAAGGTATCAAATGGTGCTGTAGAAACATGGTGTGCACATGGGGGTATGATCAGGTGGTGTTAGTAACAGGGATCCCCAGTGTGGCAATCCCTTTCCCCTGGGTGTGGACAAGACTTCTCTTGGATTGAGGGTCTTATGACCACCATCAGGAAAGGGAGGCCAACTCTACACAGAAGTGTGGGGAAAGGGTTGTCAGATGTCTAGGTTTGATGGCGGCTTTAGGAGCAAAGGGTTCTTATTTCTGTGGCTCATTTTGAAAAAGAATCCTATTGCTATGGCCTAATCCTATTTCTGAGGCCCTTTCAGTGTCCTTCCATTTAAAGTACTTAGCCCAAGTGCCATACTTTGGTGTATCGTCTTCTGAGCTCCAACAGTCTCAAGGAAGCCTCATAACAACCCTGTGAATTAGATGCCATTCCTCACATTATTATTTTTTGGGTACTGGAAATTGAACTCAGGGGCACTTGACCACTGAGTCACATAACCAGCCCTATTTTGTGTTTTATGTAGAGACAGGGTCTCATTGAGTTGCTTAGTGCCTCACCATTGCTGAGGCTGGCTTTGAACTCGCCATTCTCCTATCTCAGCCTCCCTAAGTGCTGGGATTACAGGCTTGTGCCACCACGCCCAGCTCACTCTTCACATTTTGAATGTGGAAACAGGTACAAAGCACTAGGTAACCTCTTAAGGGCACCCAGCCAGTTAAGTGGCAGATGAGGGAGTTAAAGGCAGCTCTTTTGGATCTCAGAATCCTGTTCTTAACCGCTGTGCTCTTCTGACACAATCAGAAAGTGAGGCATGTACTACCTTCCACACTGCCCAGGGGAGCCAGGCCAAGACCCTAAGGTCATACAGGCAAGGCAGCTTCTGCAGTAGGGAAGAGACTGTAGGTGACCTTGGTGGAAGGACATGGCCTAGCATCAGCTAATGCCTCTACTTATTGAGCAGTGACCTGGGATGCCACATACACAGCACAGTACCTTGCACTAAGATGAGCAAGGCACAATTTCTGCCTTTGAGGAGCTAAGCAAAATTCAAATTATAATTTGAATTCCTCTGTAGATCTGCCTAAAGAAGATTATGAATGCCACTTGCAAAATTTGGCCAGATCATGTACCGTGTGCTTAGGAGAGAATTAACTCTACGTATGTAGGAAAGGTTGCCTAGCAAAGGAGGGTAGGTTGTCCCTAAAGTATGGGTAGCAATTCGTATTGACAGAATGGATCCATTTTGTGTGTGTGTGTCGGGGGGGGGGCGGCGTATGCAGCCTGGGCCAGGGGCCTGGGGTGGGGCTATAGTGGGCCAGGAGGGAGAGCTGCCTATAGAAGACTGAGTCAGGGGTTTTTCACTTTTTTTTTTTTTTTATTTGTACTGGGGATTGAACCCAGGGGCACTAAACCACAGAGCTACATCCCAGCCCTTTTTATTCTTCATTTTGAGATGAAATCTCCCTAAATCGCAGAGGCTGGCTTTGAACTTCTCTCCCAAGCTACTGGGATTACAGGCATGTGCCACTGTGTCCAGCTTGAGCTTCTTCATTTCTGCATGTATGGGAGCCCTCTGGTCACTCAGCAGCACTGTCCAGGTTACATTCCATTACACAGTGGTGACAGCCTGGTCTCCCTTTATCACCAGGACAGCGAAGAGGCGCAAGTAGCAACGGGCATCCCCGCACCCAGCATAATCATGGCAGGAAACACCCAGTTGCTCTTTGAGTGAATGAAAGCTACTGTGGCTAGGTGAGGAACTCTAAAGTACAATTGGCACCACTCAGAGGGCTCCCCCTCTAACCCCCCAGGATCTGTGATCCTAAAGGTCTAGGGGAGGGCAGAGCAGTGCATTTACAACAAGCTCCCAGAAAATGCTGCTCTCTGCCTCAGGGACTATCCTCTGGGAGTAAGCTAAAGCAGTATACTTCTCAAGCTCTGATGCACAGACAACCTGGGGATCTGGTTAAAAGCCAAATCTAGCTGCCTTGTTGGGTGTGGGAAGGGGCAGTTTACTTTTCCCACAAGTTCCCTGGAGATGCAGGAGGAGTGTACCGAATTGCCAAGCTCCAAAGAAGTGCTTTTCAAGCTGGGCTGTCACACAGGAAGCTTTCAAGATTCTCAGCACCCAGTCTCATTCCAGAGAGATTCAATCAGAATTTCTTGGGTGGGACCCAGGCATTTTGATTTTTTAATCCACCAACTGCACTGCGGAGTCAAAGTAGTTTTTTACTGCCAGATCCTCTTGGGTGACATACATACACTCCTGGTCTCATGAATACAGTCATTGCTTCTCAAGTCTGAGGCTGATAAGAAAGGTAGGGGGGCTGGGGTTATGGCGCAGTGGTAGCGTGCTCGCCTAGCACGCGGGAGGCACTGGGTTCGATCCTCAGCACCACATAAAAATAAAATAAAGCTATTGTGTCCACCTACAACTAAAAAATAAATATTTAAAAAAAAAAAAAGAAAGGTAGGGGTCACAGCTCCGACTTTCATAGTTAAAGTAGAACTACTGAGGTGTTGATGCTGCAGGGGAGCTGCTGCAGGCTTCCTCTGGACTCTACAATGGGGCACATAATATAGCTTCATCACAGTAGTATGTATGCAAAAAGATTATATAAAAAGAGGAACCAGGCGAAGTGTCTTAGCAGAGTCCTAAGCACATAAGTACTAAGAACTTTGAATAATGTCATCTGTCATCCTTTTGACAGTCCCACAATCCACTTGATGCTTCATTTACTCCTTGGTATTCCCCAGGGGAATGCCTAGTGCACACCTGACCACTCTCGTGGGCACACAGCTTGTCAATCATGGACAGCTTTGAATATGGGACACTCCCTCCAATGTCAGGCTTTTATAGGTTCCACTCATCAGTCGTAGTTAAACCCCTCCGATTGAGACACAACTGTTCTTGTTTCCCTCCCAAGTCAGACTCATGTACACATTTAGAAGCAGTCTTCCTGGCTGTCATGGCTCAGTCATCCCTGGTTCCCATGTCCCTCTCATTCCAGTCTATGCATGTTGCCATCCTGGCTGCTGCTTTTGCATACTCTGGTTTGGGACATACCCAGAAGTCGCAGGCAACTCATCCAAGGTTAGTCTCATTGGTGTCAAGAGCAGCCCAGCCCACCTTCCTTGAGAAACCCAACACAGTAACACAGTTGGAAAGGCAGCTATGTCACCCGGCTGTCCTTTGCCAAGTTTGCTGTGAATTGGGGGCTCTCTCTCCTGTGTGCTCATATTCTATGTAAATTGAGGTCCCATCTCTACCTTTTATAACTGTGTGTTTTTAAGCGGAAGTGTAAAATCTGACACCCAATTCCATTTCATGTTGTTAATTTGCCCCTATCTCCACCTAATGAGATTTGTTTCGAATCCTGATTCTGTCATTTAGTATAATCATTCCCTTCCAGGTTTCTGACATACCCATTTTTCATAAATTTGCCTTCTGTCAAATTATTAATTAAAATGTTGAACAGATGGGGCCAAAGGCAGGCTTTGCAGCAGGACACTAGAAATGCTATTCCAGGTTGGTATGAATCCTTCAATTAGCTCTGTTCAAGTGCTTACATGCCCACCCACTGTACTACCATCCAGATCAGATGTCTCCATTTGCCCAGACACATATCATTAAAGACCACATCAAAACCCTTGTTAAGGTCCAGATACTGCTTCCTGCGATTTCCTAATGTACCAGTCTTACAAAATAGGAAATGGAGTTTGAAATGGTTCTTCCTGGAAACAACTCCTGGCTTCCAATAAGTGCTCCTTTGATTCCTGTTCAGCCTAAAAATACACCCAGAGTTAGTATCAAGCTCACTGGTCTGCAGTGCAGCAAACTCACCCTTGGGAGTCCACTGCTAATCAGATCTCATGCAGCAAGTGAACCTTCAACTGGGCTGCTGACATGCCACCCCCAGGTGTGAGCTGACCTTCGAAATTGCTAATCTCTGCTAGCTGACTTTCTATATGATGGTCTCCTTCCTCAAACTTTCTAGAGAGCAATTCCTTTCTTACCAAACAGCTTAACTTTTGCCAGCACCAGGCATAATTTTTGATTAAAGGTGACGAATTTCCAACCCCCCTGCATTTTAAAACAGTCACTTTGGAAGAACTCAGAGTACATTTTTAAGACCGCCTGTATCTGTTTTCTTAGATTGCAATTCTAATTGGCCCCAAATAAATGTAATTTTCTTTGTTCTTGACCGGGTTGGTTTTATTCTCTGTTGACCCAATTTTTCAATAACATTTGACAGTCTCACTGGTGAATCTCCCAGTATTGTTGAATAGAAATCAATCTAGAGATGAGACAGTGGAGTTGCTGGTTACTTCCTTATAATATCTTAATTACCCTTGGGTTTTAGCTTCCTCTTATGATAAATGTTCATCTTTAAAAATGATCTCCACAGTCCCTCTGGTTCTAATATTATTAGTTGTGTGGCACAGAGAATATGACAAGATACACAAAGGACAGGCAACTGGGCAGAAAGGGATTCGAATCTGAGCTCCACATTCCAAAATAAGAGTTTAGGTGGAAGCCAAAGGGGCGTTGGAGGCTTCGGCTCCCTCCCACCCCCCACAAAGCTTTCATTTCTTTGAGATTTATACATCATAGCAGTTTTGGTCTCTGCCAGGCAGTGCTCTCATTTAGGTTTAAAAGGATGTAACCAGTGCCCTCTTTTCTAAAAGCCCATACCCCCAAACACAAAACATCCTTCTCCAATATTCAGCAATTTGGGTGGAATTTTATTTTTCATTTTCCAAGTCAACAGATCTTATTTTTAACATTAGGTTTCATCAGAGAACACAAAGGTACATACTAGCCACAATAAAGCAGTGATTTGGGTATCGGCATTTGCATTTCAGGACAATAATTAACTCCATGGTCCCTTTGCTTTGATGAGAAGTAAATAAGAATGCAAATGGAGTCTTGAAATTGTTTCAAAAAGTTCATTTGTTCCTCCCCTGCTCAAGGTCCTCTCCTCACCCCAATTAGACAACAGGCCCTGTAGTCCAGCAGTGTCCACCAACATCTTTGTGCAAACACAAAATCTTCACAGAAGTCCATGAGTCCATGGAGATGCCTCTCATTCAACTACCATGGCCAATTATTCCTCTTGGGGCTCACGGTTGTCTTTTCATGGAGGGGGGCAGGGTGTTCTCATTTTTACTTTTAAAGGTTTAATTCTAGTTGCTTAAATAAGTAAATAAAAACATCCCCCAAATGATTGAAATCTGTTGATTTATTTCTTTCTAAAGTTTGTACATTTACATATACCATATACATATTTTAAATCCTTCACTATTTTGCATGATTTCTATTACATAAAAACCATTTTAAATGAGATTAACATTTTGTTGTTGTAAAACAACAAAATACTCTCAACTTATAAAAACAACAGGAACAGTTATATTCTTGAACATTTACACAATAGAGAAATGTACTATATATATCACAGCTTCTATACATATCAGGTGACCCACTTGTCTACAAGGTTTACTTTAATAACAGTGAAAGGGAGTAATATTTATATACAACTATTTTAATAAAAAATAAAGCAATTGTAAAATGTAAACTTAATTTTCAAAATATACTTTAAACACTTTAACAATATCCACATAAACTACTGTTCCATTCAAAAGATGACCACCATAAATGCCATGGATTTCTAGATGGCACTTCTGGGATCTGGTGCGTAATATTGAGGAACAGGTTTCCAGTATATGACACTGTACCACTGGCTTACCCAAACCTGCTCATGCTGAGAGTCTGGCCACTGAAAAGGAGTAGGCTGCTATTTTGTCATTAATTGCTTTCACAATTTGCGGGGGACATATGGCACCAAGACCACAATGAAACCGAAGCGATTGGTGGAGAAAACTTTGGAGGTAAAGGAATGTTCCACACTGCCAATTCGTTTCAGCCACAGTGAAAATAATCGAATTAATAGGTTGAGAAATTTAAAATCTTATTTTATACTGAAGGATACAAACGACTACCTTTCCACGTGTCCCACATTAACCAAGGCTGACGATATGGGTTCTCGACTTGTGTTAATTTCTGTTCTAGAAATGGGTTCCTAAAACTTGAGGTAGAAGAGAATGCAGGGAGGCATGGAGGCTTTTATCCGATGGCTCTCACCTGGACAGAGCAGAATTACTGAGCAAGCTTAGTGTTCCTTGATGCTTCCCACAGAAATGAAACATGATCAATTTCTAGAAATCTGGGTGCAAAGGCAAAGGCATCCATCAACTAACCCTGCTTAGAGCTTCAAGTGTCAATTTGTTTCTTGCAAAGGCAAAATATGCAGACTTCAGGCAGACCATTTTTTCTCATTACATTTTTCATGTGCCACCCTCAGTGACTCAGTCACTCTGAGTTGGTATTTTGCCTCAGCAGGGTCAGCTCACTGGAATTCCTAAACAGGATGTGCCTGTGCCTGCTGCTCAGCAGAAGCCCAAGTGGAGTGGAAAGCCAGGGGAGAAGCTCCAGAGAGGGTATAGTATCACCCTCTGCAGTACCCTGGGATTCAGGGTTTAGAGCAGTGAGCCTCAGACCTGCAGTGTGGTCCTTCATTGAGCCTTGTGGCTGGGACTCTTCTAGGAGTATCCAAAGACTTACGCAGATTGATGAGGACATACAAAGTGAAACTCCAAAATTCTCTCCATTAACCAGTGTTTTCAGGAATTGAAGTTAAGGTGCTTATTTTTATAATACTATTAGTGAGAGCTCAGCTCTCCACCCCGCAAAGGGAAATGTATTCTTGCTAGGCTTCCCACTTCCATCCTCAATGCAGGCTCTCACCAATACAGCTTGGAGGCGAGTGCAGACAATCCTCCTCTACTGCTCCTAGGCTACATCCTGGGTGGGTTTCTCCATTTGCACGCTTGCTCAAAGGAACAATCTGCGGAGCAAGCAGCTTGCCCATGCTAGAAAGTGGTGCTTGCCAGCTTTTGGGAACTTCACCCAGGCTGCTGAGGTGTGCTGGAGAGCTGCTGCTTGTGACTTACAAGAATGTTGGTGGCCCATAAGGAAGGATGTAACAGGTAACCATTTCCTTCTTTGTTAAAAATGCAGTGCATCTTAGAATCAGTCCCTAGAGCTCCGATTCCTTCCTCGTGCCTGGAAAGCATTTGGGGCACAGTCTCCACCCCCCTTCGTTCATTTCCTCTCTTTTAAAGCACTCTGGCCTGGTGTATTTAAGGTCTTATGTTTGTATCACTTAAAACATTCACTGTGTGTACCTGTGTCCCAGCAGGTGTACACAGATGAGGTCCCAGATGTATCCACTTTCCCCTTACACATCTAAAGGGACCATAAACTGGTTCTGAATCTCTTAGGAGCAAGAGACTGAACATATGCATGGTTACCCCTTGGAAGGCAGCCACTTCACCCCCTCCACTTCATTTGGTCTAATTACTCTTGTTCCTAAAGCTTACAAACAGTATTCTAATAGCATTAAAAATCAATGTGCATATATACTCTCTACAGAGTGGATATTATTATCCATATCAAATAGTTACTTGGCTATGTAACCTCCATGGCTTTATATTAAAGTCCAAACATTTCAAATGACTAAGGCCCAAAATAAAACTTTTTATTTCTACTACTCCTTTTCTATATGATTTCTGAATCAAATGGCTGCTTCTTTGCAAATCATAAATGACTCTTACAAGGAAATTCTCTTGCAGAATTAAGACCCTGCCGATCAATTGGAGAGCCAGTGCACTACACGTCAAGAACAAATTAGGAAATATATTTGCAAAAATAGTTTGAGACTGTAGAGTTAATAAAAAAAACTCAAGTGTACCTACCAACACACTACTGCAGCCTGGAGCTGGAGATTCGCCTCCCTCCCCACAATTTCAGTTCTCTGTATGGGATACAAAGACATGAGGCAGCGTGTTCAAACAAAAGACACTGCACTCGGCCACTCACTCAGACACACTCAGTCGCTGCTTTAAATACACCAAACATGCTGGTTAATAAAATTTTAGTCTCTGTTATCTATTTACACTCTATAATATAAGCAATAAGGTCAAACAACTAAGGCCAGTGGCTCTTCTTTGGGGAGAGGCAGGAAAAAGAGACCTAAGTATAAAAATATTAAATAAAGTTTTAACCTGGTCCTAAAGTCCTTTCACTTGTTCACTAGCTGCTGATTTGTGCACCTGCGAACCTGGAATACAGTACCCGATCTTGGGATGCCCTGATATACTTCAGCGTTTATGATATTTCTTTAAAGTAAAGAGGGTAAGGATGCGGCACCAGGAAAGTGGTATCATCTATTGTAAGATATACACAAGTACATAAATGGTGTATAATGGGTACTTACTTAATTCTGAAAACTATATTTTTTTCTGGACTAATTACAACAATAAAGAACGTGTGCTCTAAAGCATCACATTTTGTAATAAGCCCAAAATTGTCAGTTCAACATTACGGTTAAGTGCTCTTACTGCTAAAGTCACTAAGGCTGCACAGGCTGCCTTCCCGCCTCCGCCCCCCTCCCCTTTTCTTTCTGTATTTTCCAAATTACAATGAGCTACACCCTCAGTATTGCACGCTGTACATGTCAATAGATTCTTAAAGTTAGTTCAAAGCCATTTTTGCCCTGGTGATTCAAAGCTCAAAGATGGAATTTTCTATAGTCTCATTAATAATTTAATCAAAATATCATTTGAATTTAAGTTTAATAAAACAATACCACTATTATATACTCTCAACAATGTACCATATAATCAATCCTATGAGGCTTTTACTTTGCTTTTCATATCACACTGGTTTTAAGGACAAAAATAATTTTGATGTACATTTACCAGATACCGATACACAATCTATACATTAATGCATGTACATACATACAGCTATAAATACCCACAGATACAACATTGGCAGGTGACAGGAAGCATTTTCTTTGACATCTGACATACTGTCTATACAAATATTTTCCACAAGCCTGTAATACAACAGACACACACAGAAATTACAAAGGATGAGCCAGAGAGACCTAAGGAAACCTACTTGTATATACAATTAACTTGCAATGTTTCCTTGCTGTGTGTTCAAGGCAACAAACTGTCATGCAGACTCAAGTGTTTACTGATGTTCTCCATGTCGACATTCTCTCTGCATGCAATGGGCCAAGTACTGTCCTAAGCAGAAGGCTGCCTGCTGGGTCTGGGATACCGCGTACAAAAAGGAGAATGCCTGTGAACTTCAATCCTTCTTTTAAGGGTGAGAAATGAAAAGGAGTCCAAGGGGGCAAACAGGGACAAAGCACCTCTTTATCACTATCAATAATCTACCATGGGATAATTTTGTGGTGATCTCCAAAGTCCTCTGGATGACCTGATGGTGTAAGATGTCAGAAGAGGTGGAGAGAGATTTGCTGACCTGGGGACAGACCAGCAGCTTGGCCTGGATGAAAAAGCTAGAAAGTTTTGGAGCCTGGTAGGCCCTGCGGCTCATGTGCTTCTGACTGATCTATTTCTGAGTAACTTAGATGCTCTGAAATGAAAGCAGATATGATACTACAAAAATCCAAAGTGGCACTATCATTCATAAATTAGACTCATTTTTTGACAAGTGCTAGGAGGCCACTTTGGCTTACTGTATAAAACAGTGCTAGCTAGTTTTACAAATGAAAGAATTCTGTCGTTTGAAAAGTAAAGGGATCATTGTCTGCTAAAGGTAAAGAAGGTCGCTACCAGTAGACCTGCTAAAATCCTGAGTCCACAAAAGCCAAACTATGGAGATTGAGGTCTACAAAGCTAAGAAACTTACTGTGAACTGAGGCCAAAATAAGCTTAACTGATGACTAAGGACAACTACCAAAGAATCCAAATTCCAAAGGCAATTAACTGAACCCAAGAAGGCCTTGGCAGGAAGGCAAGGGAGAAATTGATGTCTACAAGGTCAACTTCCTTCCAGTTGCCAATGATTAGGTAAAAAGAGGTGCTAGTCAGGACAGGCCAGGCTCTATCTCAGGACAGAGGGAGGAGCAGGCACAGGGAAGCCAGCCCCAGACTCTGTGTAACTTGGTGTTTAGGCATCCAAGGGCCTCCTTCCATGACGGTTATGTAAATTCCCTCCCAACTTCACAAAGTTCTGTGGTTTGGCCACAGGGTAGAATACAAACTGGAAGAACAGCCAGATTTTCCTCTTCTGGACTTAGTTCCCTAATGACTTCTATCTAGGAAATGGTCCTCACCTTCCAGGATAGGGTAATTATTGAGAAAGCACAGAGACTCTTACAAATAGCACGAAGGTGCCGCATGAGAAACTGTCTTCTCTTTACCCAAGAGCAGTCAAAAAAGGTACAAATAATCCAGGAACTATTTCTATCAGGACTCCCCTGCCCCACATACATGTTGGTTTTATTGAGATTAATTAAAATGCACAAAAGTATTGCTTGGTCTAATTATACATTATTAAGAATAAGGTAAATGATGTTTGTAAAAAGAACACTTCAGAAACACCTATGGTCTGGGAATAAGTACTCTGTGTGCCAGTAACTGATTCTGATTGGTAACAAGCCCCTGACACTTCTCTGTAAGAGCCAACATATGAGGTAGGGGGCAAACCCCAAAACCCACAGATTTTATACATGGGCCACTTTCATGGTCAGCTTTGCACCAAGACTATCACAATGGTATTCCGATACCTTATCAAAATTTTCTACACTGGAAATTAATATAAAAAGTATTTATGTGATGAGGAATAATAATTTCCCATACGGAGAGAAACACCAAGGCTCCCTGGCACTGAGGTAGGGGTGAGCAGGAGGTTTGGGGAGGGCAGGGATCGGGGGCGGGGGGAGTACCTTTAAAAGGAAAGGAGGAGGACAGCTCCCCTGTACCGTGATTTGGGCAACAGGCTTGGAGTTGCTGTGAATGGAAACATCTTCCATTCCTTCTGACTAGAAACCACGAAAAAGAAATGATCACAAAAGAAACCGTGGATGGCTATGGCCACACTCGGAATCCAGTCAAGTCAGAGGCCATTTCCGGCCATGGGACAAACTCTTGGCCTGCCACAGAGACTGAAAACACAGTTCCTTCTGGAGGAGGCCTCAGGGAAGACGCACGCTCAGCCCATCCCCTGAAGATGGACAGCAGCACCACACCAGGGCGTTCTGGCATCCGACTCACAAAAGAGCCTTGACATTGTTTTTAAAGATAACTATGCAAACATGGCATTCTGCAGCCTCAAAAGTGTCCTTGTCATGGGATCACCTATTAGCATGCCCGGAGTCCCTGGAGCTAAACCTTAGTGAGTCTCCTAACAGTAACAGTGCTGTAGTGGTGCTAATGCTAACTGAGCATTTTAAGACTAAGTGCCAGAAATACTGCAGCAAGGTACCATTCAATGTCTATTATAAACTCTAAGTGAAACCACACAAACATTCTATATACATAGACACACACGGTGGGCAAACACATTCAAGCCCGTCAGGGATGCTAATTTCTCTTCAGTTACTCAAGTTCACAGATGACACGGTCTAGGTACCTCTCTCCCCTCATCTAGTACAAATACTGAGGCAGAAAACAAACATTGATATTTCAGATTCTAGGAGGAAAGACAATCTGCTTGTGGAAATCTTGGATTCAGTAAGAAGCTACAGAAATGATTCTGGTACAAGGATCACACTGGTAATTACTGTGTTTGTTTCATAGTTCTGAAACATAAATGCAGCCACTGCTTTTTACCTAACAAGGTTAGAGTGAGTTTTTCAAAGGTGTGGCAAAGTACCACAGAGCAAGCAACTGCCACCTCAGAGAGGGTTGCTCTTCTCTGGACACCAGCAAATACGCACATGTACATAAGTGAAACAGGTGAAGGAAGTAGACATTAATAAATAATCCTGTAACTAAATGTAAGTACATCATAACAATACATCACTAGAAACTACTGACGTCTTAGCAGGCTTTCTCTAATCCACTGGAACTGTGCTATTCATGCAGAGCAGCAGATGCTTTGGTCACAGTACCTATAATAATAAACTAAGGAAAAGTAGAGAAATTCCTTTGGGAGGGAAAAGAACATTCAAAGAGATACTGTCAGTTTTGAAGCTGGATTGTTTGGGAAGATGATAGCTTTAGGGAATAGTTTCAAGGTGTGGAAATCTAAAAATTCTTCAAGTCACCGGGGAGGGGACTTAACTTTCACTCCCTTCTTTTCCTCTACAAGAGAATATTCTGTTTATCATCCAGAATTTCAAAGAGACTGTCACTGGTACAAGTTCATGACTGTAAGGTGAACAGAACTATTTTGAGTTCACAGAAAGAAATGATTTAAAATAGGCAAAAAATTTTAGGAGCAAGTTTAACAGTGACAGAATAAAGTGGCTGTCCAAAGACTGGCATAAGAACAAACTAAGAAACTTTGCATATGCATTCAGAAGATTCTGTCATTTTCCAACCAGAATTCATTTACACTTTTACTTTCATATCTAGCTTAGAGAATTGATATTCACTGCTGAACAGCTACAGCTGCTTTTTGCTCCATTATTTTGTCTTGACTAAGGAAAGAGAGCAAAAGGGGTTCCATTTTCAACATTATTCTGTTAGGAAGGAAAACCCCAACATTTTTACAACCAGGAGATGATGTCATGCCTATATATATACACATATATATATGTAGAGTAAAAAAGAATCTATTCCTGGATGGAAAGGTATCAACGATAGAGATGATTCTGGATTCCTAGTCTAGACCCTATGGGAGTGAGGTAACAATTTCCTTCAGACCAAACACATGTCTACTGCTGCAGCTCCCAAGAGCCAATAATTGCCACTAATATTTAGAAAACAAAATTCACTTGGTACCAATGTGTCTTCTGCCTTGAGTGGCAAGACGGCTCTCTTCCTCTTTCCCTTGCTTGACTGGAATGGAGTCCATACTTCAAGCAAGCTAATGTGCATCCCTAAGTTCTCCAGTCCTGTGACCTTTCGTGCCCCTTTTCCCTGCTGCTAGCAGGGTCAGAACTCAGGAAGTGCTGGGGTTGCGTGCAAAGCTGCACCCCACAGGAACATGTCGATCCCCAGCATCGTAACTGTCACTTGAGCATCTGTCAGGGCTCAACTTCACCTCCGTGACTGGGCAAGATTTCACATACAAAGGTTTATATTCACTCTGGCTAGAATTTACTAAATTACAAAGTTTGTCCAGTTAAGTGTTACACAATGGATTAAATTTTTAACCTTAAAAAAAAAAAAAAAAGAAAACATAACAGTTGATTTGAGAATACATAAAACAACTGAGCAGAGTGCAAACAAGAAAACCAAAGGAGAAGGGCTACGTAATTCATTCTGGAATCACGATCTTCTCCCCCTCACAAAAAAAAGGTGCATTAGTTTATCAAGTTGCAAAAATCATTAAAGCAAAGAAATCAAGAGCAAAGACAACCTGTACAGAAACTAACAAAAATATACAATATAAAAAGTTACTAATGCACCATTTAGTCACAGACTTTTTTTTTTTTAATATATTCACGGATTACCAGAAATATCTTGAAAAACCCTATTTTGCTCCATGACCAGCACTTCCTGGCAGCAGATTAGATCCTAAGTAACTTTTTGCTTAATGCTTGGAGTTTCAGGTCGGTGGTCCTTCCTCTCTGACACATTACGTTTGACCTTGGCAGTGATCGGGGATGACTCCGGGTTCAACGAAGGACTTGAGTGCGACTTCTTCAGTCCCATGGCCTCGCTCTCATCGTTACTCAGGAGCTCCTTGCCACCTTCTTTTAGAATGCTGACATAAATTTCATAACGGGTTTTCTGAGAGGAAAGTCAGAAAGAAGGGTAGTCAGTACACTGCTCACCAGTGCATGCGTATAGCACACTTCCCGTGTGGACCACCTGAAGAATGGCTGAGGAGGACCTGACTTCATCCCTGAACCAACACAATTCATGAGGCAACAGCTACAGGGATCGAATGTTTTATTTATTCAGATAGAAAATTAAGTCAGAATTTTAGTTATCATTTGTTCTGGATTCTGAAGGAATGCCGACCTGGGTGACTGGCTGTTAGATGGAGGAATCATGCATCCTGAGCACTCAGGCACAAGAAGGTCTCAGCCCTGGGGGGCTGTAACCTCTGGTTCTGGTTTTTGGTCACCAGAACCTCCTCCATGTGACTTAGGCCTAGCGTGAACTTGGTTGGGATATAGCTGTTACTTTTTCCTACGCCAACTTGGCAAAGACTCATCTGGAGGGAGGGATCCTTCCAGGATGATTCCACTCGAGGCCCCCAGAGGACCACAACTCTTTCCAGAAGCTGCTCTGGGTTTCCCTCCATTCCTATTCCCCCCGCCCCCCGGAATTACCCGCACCTCATTCTCGGGCTGTTATAAATAGCAGCCACCAGTAACAACATGAAGTCTGCACAACTTCAAATTATTTTCGTATGCTTTTCTCATCCAATAACTTCTCCTTCATCAACTATTTATTGAATACTAGCATGGTTCAAACAATCCCTTGCTCCCCTATTTCCTTGGGTCCCATTACCTTTTTCTAATCATTGAGAACACTGCAGAGACTTCTTTCCTCTAGCCCTAATTGCCTCTATTTTTGAGGCCATTTCTATGGAAGTCACTTATTTAGATCTTGTATGTGTCCCCTCCCACATATATATTGTGATTTATAGAAATGGTCTCAGATTCTTGATTTGACATATTTCAGTCAAAATAAGTCTTTTACCATGCTGCCTCCACACATGAAGAATTTACAAAGACTCAAAGTATTTTATTTCTAAACAAAAGAACATGTCAGTTACAAATCGTCCAAACAAAGGCAGACAGATTCTGTTAAGACTATACATCTTTCAGGGACTTTTGAGTCAGATTACAGTTTTGCATATGTCACTTTTAGTAACTATGAAATGCTACCTCTCCAAGTTTCTTTGCCCCTAAGTGGGAAAGCTGTTAGTCAACTGTATTTGCTCTGGGTGTGGTAGATCTCCAAGGGGGGTGCTGAGCTCTGGCTGATGATGTGGTGACTTACATTCTGGCCTCATGGTGACTTCTAGTTATTCATACATATCATATGTAATTGGTAGCGTTATTATCCCTCTCTTACAGGAAAGGAAACAAAGGCAGATAAGCTCGAAGCCAGACTAAGCAAGAAATACAAACTTGATCTGAACCCTGGCAATCTGACTTCAAAACTCAACCTGGAAAGCTACGTTCCCTCTCTGCATATGAAGACACAGACACAAAAATGAATGTATGTTTCACAGTGACCTCTGTCTGGCACACTTTGGTAGCCAATCAAAAGCCATTCTCATCTGGGCGTGGTGGCGCACACCTGCAATCCCAGCACTCTGGGAGGCTGAGACAGCAGAATCATGAGTTCAAAGCCAGTGCCAGCCACAGCGAGGCGCTAAGTAACTCAGTGAGACCCTGTCTCTACATAAAATGCAAAATAGGGCTGGGGGATGTGGCTCAGTGGTCGAGTGCCCCTGAGTTCAATTCCCGGTACCAGAAACAAAAAAGGCCATTCTCAACCTCCTCTTCTCTTGTGTCTCTCCCACCGCAAAGGCTGATACAACCCAGACAGCTTCTTTCCCTGCCCTGCTTGCACCTAGGATGGGCCATGTGACATCTAGCCAAGGATATGGATGACATCTGTCAGGGATTTCTGGGAGAGGGATTCTGCTTTCTGTAAGAGGGACAGGCTTTAGAGGAGAGGACACTGGCGCTAACCCTTCTTATTCTTCCCAGCTGCCACCCTGTGATGTGGGACAGTAGGTATTAAAGACAAAAGCACAGTAGGTCAGCCTTGAGGGAATGGTGGGAAGACAAGAAGTGCCTGCGCTCTTGACGACACAATGCGCTTGTACCAACCCCGGGACTCCAGACTTTCTCTGGATTTTTAAGTAAAATTTATGCATCAAGCTACTGTTAATTATTTTTATTTGTAGTTGAAAGCGTTAGTGATATATGATCTAATTTTGATATAGAAGTTAACAAAATAAAGAATGACATGCTATAAACATTATCTCGAAGCCACATAAGAACTCAAAAAGGGCATCTGCTAGTAAAAAAAGGTTATCAGTATCACACATCAGTACATGCACTGTGAAATCAGGAGATTGTACCAGATGATATCCAAAGGACATAAAGGTTCTAAAATCCTATTCATTCTCAGAATTTATTAATTAATCTTTCTCCAAAATGCCTTCGTGGCAAGATTAAAGTACAAAAAGGCACTATTCCCAATACAAACATGATTTAGTAAAATGAGTTTAAAAATAGATTCAGGAAGCCAGTATAAGGTTACTATTTCATGGAGCTGAAGCATTTAAATGATGAAGAGTCTGAAGGGCAGTTTATTGAGATGGTGTGAATGGGGTCAAAAGAAAAGGATGTGATAGGGCCAGTTTTCAACTAGTTTTGGAAGAGACTGATAGAGAAAATTTACTTGAAAAATACATGAAAGCCATCTCATCCACACTTTCCACAATTCCACCTGCAAAGCTGTTGTCTCAAATAAATCCCATCATTCTGTCAATCAACAAATAAAAGGTACGGCAGGGGGGCACGGCAGGGGGGCACGGCAGGGGGGCACGGCAGTGCGTGAGCCATCAGATCAGAAGAAAATACAAGGCAGGTCAAAGGGTGAAAGGGGGCCAGAAAACAAGGCTGCTCTCTTGTCATTGAGGAAGAAAAAGAACGCTTTGCGAGTTTATGAATTTCCAAACGGCTGTGCTCCGTTTTTGATTAAAAAGGTTTCTGGGACAGCAGCCACAACCCCAGTAACACGGCTCTGCTTTTTACCTCTCTTAATTAGAGTTTCACTGATACCAAAGCAAATGTGCCTCTTCAAACTTTTTAGTAGAACATTACTTTAACCTCATAACAATTCAGCAAGGCATTAGTTTCCCGCCACGGCTTTACAGGGTATTGACTCATGGAATGTGTGAGTTTTTCGGTAGAGGCTTTGGAAAGCCTCTAAGTAAATCAAAATAACTCTGCATGAGGTCATGAGGAGCACCAGGAATGGATTCGACTGCAAAGCCCTTTCTTGGCTGATTGCCCACTGTACTCTCTTTCTGCAGGGTAGGAGGTTAACACTTCTTATAACTACCATCCCATCCTTGGGAAGGCTGTCTTCTTTTTTCTTTTTTCCTTTCAGAGATGGCCATGATTCTCATCTTTTTTCCTAAGACCAACAGTAAAATTTAAGTTTCAAGTTAAACCTGCTATGTATGGAAAAGCAAGATAGCAGGAGGTACATTTGTGAATCATTTCCAAATTATTTGTATTGACACAGTAATTGTACATATTCAGGAGGTGCCTTATTGCAAGGTGCACATGGCATGTGATGATCAGACCAGAACGATGGGCATAACTCACTGCAGACATTTATGTCTTGGTGCTGGGAACATTCAAAATTCTTACTGTCTTCAAATATTCAATTAATCATCATTCCCACAGTTATACCACTCGCTGTGCTACAGAACATGAGGAGTGATTCCTCCTGTCCAGCTCCATCCCTGAACTGTTAACTCTCCTCTATATACATCCCCACCCCTTGCTAGGCTCTGGTAACTGCTGTTCTATTCTCTACTTCCGTGAGATAAATTTAGTGTCCACACGTAAGTGAGAACATGTAGCATTTTCCTTTCTATGCCTGACTTATTTCACTTAATATAATATCCTCCAGCATCATCCATGTTGGTGCAAATGACAGAAATTCACCCTTTTTCATGGCTGCATAAGATTCTACTGCACGCGCGCGCGCGCGCGCACACACACACACACAGTATTTTCTTTATCAATTCATCAATTTATAGACACCTATGCTGATTCCCTATTTGACTGAATATGACTGGTGCTATGATAAATATACAAGTGATTTAAATGCCTTTGGATATATACCCAGTAGTGGGGTTGCTGGACCACACGGTAGTTCTATTTCTGAAGAACTTTGCCACAGTCTGCCACACAGTTGGAATTTACATTCCCACCTACAGTATATGAGAGCCCCCTTTTCTCTGCATCCTGGCCAACATTTTTATCTTCTGTCTTCTTGCCTAACTGGGGTATCTCATTGTTGCTTTGATTTGGATTTCCCTGATTATCAGTGATGTTAATTGTCTTTTCATATAATTGTTGGTCACTTGTATGTTCATTCTCTTTTGAGAAATGTCTATTTAGGTCATTTGCCCATTTTACCCGCTTTTCTTTTCCTTCTCACACCCTCACCCTCACCTCCAAATCCTCCCCCTCACCTCCAAATCCTCCCCTGTTGCCTATTCTTTAATTGGATTTTTTTTTCTTTTTTTTTTTCTTGTCTGGTTGTTTGTGTTTCCTACATACCCTGGATGTTGACCCTTTGTCAGGTGAATGGTCTGCAAGTATCTTCTCTCATTCAGTAGGTTGTTTCTTCACTCTGTATTTTATCTCCTTGGCTGTGCAAAAGCTTTTTAGTGTGACATATTCCCATTTGTCAATTTTTGCTTTTGTTGCCTGCACGAATGGGGTCATGTCCAAAAAAATCTTTGCCCAAACCAATGTTTTGAAGCATTTCTCTACGTGTGTGTGTGTTTTTTAAAGTACTTTTAAAAGTCTGATGTATCAGAGCCTAAAAAACTTGATGATCAATGTTCAAATAGTCAACCTTGACCAAAGCAGCTTATAAATGTTAAGGCAGACGCTGTTGCTTCCCTAACCGCCTCTTCCTTCATGCTAAAGAAACTATGACTTTTTTTTTCTTCCTTTTTAAAATGTAGGTTGTCATTGTGGCCAGCCTCGTGGGAGGAAATATGGTTTTCAACCAGACATAATAACCCTTGCCTGCTCTGCCAGGCTCCCCTGCAGCCATGGCACCCAGCTGTGGCCACTGACAGGTAGAAGTCGTCTGCAAGGGTGCTTTTGTGAAAGTAGCTTCTGCTACCATGGTAAAGGTGGTAGGCAAAACGTCTGGAGCTTTGTTAGTCGTTCTGAGACCATAAAATGATAAGCACCAAAACTGAAAAGCCAACGTGCCCAAGAAAGATTAGAAATTTAGAAAGACTGTATGTCCTTCATGGCAATGATCAGCAGCCAGTTACCACCACTTGGTTTTTCTTAAGTGAGGAGAATGTTTACACTGTTTAAATATTTGATCAAATTTTCTATTGTTTGCATCCAAAAGCATTCTTTTTAAATCTAGACTGACATTTAAAAAAATACTTTTATTTGTTTTATTTTTATGTGGTGCAGCTGAGGATTGAACCCAGTGCTTCACATGTGCTGGGGCAAGCATTCTGCTACTGAGCTACAGCCCCAGCCCCCAAAATCATTCTTAACTAATAAAAAGGTCAACACGCAGCGTGGTCTCAATAGTTAGTCCCAACTGAGTTGTACATGAAACTCCTGTCTTAATTTTATTTGGAAAAATCACCTGGTTAGCCAGCTTTAGTGTGGTTTAGCTTTGTTAGGATTTTCTCTGAATGTTCAAAAAGTTATTTATGGACATTACTTCACCATTTCATATAACTGTGGTTATATAATGACTATTAAGTCAATGACTACCTTATGGCCTCCATTGATAATTTTATATCATTTGCTTTGATAGCAGGAGTACAAATCTCCTAGTTCTTCCCTGTGAGCCTTCTACATGAAGTTTCTAAGAGATTCTTTGAGCTAAACGAAAATCAGAGCTCCACAGCAGTTTAAGATTAATGCTTGGAATTCTAGAATACAGTGAGCAAACTAAAAATCATTTTTAAATCATGAAAAAGCTACCCTCGAGCCCTTGTTAAGTAGAGTGGTACCACAGTCAGTGTCCACATAACTTATGTGGCCCTGTCCCTTTGCAATGACTGACAGCTATACCAAGTTGAATGAAGGTAGAAAACCTACAGTTTTTTCTTTTTTAATCATCTTTAAAATTTTTCAGTCATGGCAAAATGCACATAACATACAATTTATCAACTTCGCCACTTTTGAATGTACAGTTCTGTGGCATTAATGCATTCATATGTGACCATCATTCTTTGGAACTCCATGTGCAAGACTGAAACTCTATCTCCATTCAACACTAACTCCCCATTGCCCTGACCTCAGCCCCTGACCCCACCATTCCATTTTCTGTCTCTATAGGTTTGACTATCTAGAATCACAATAGAATCACAAAGTATTTGTCTTTAAAAAAAAAAAAAAACTGGTGTATTCCAATTAGCAAATGTCCTCAAGGTTCATTCATGTTGTGGTATATGTCAGAGTATCCTTCTTTTTTAAGGCTGAATAATATTCCATTGTATGGAAAAAAAATAAATCATTAAAAAGGAAATTTGGTTATTTTAGAAACTTCTTTGCTTTCTCTAACGTGCATTGTTTCAGCAAGTCCTGCTCCTCTATCCTCAACTCAGTCAGGATCGTGTCATTCCTCATCACCTCCACCCCTCCTGCCTGCACCGAGCACCACCACGCTATGCCTGGATTACTGCAACAGCTGCCTGGCTGGTCTCTGCTTCCCTTTTGGCCCTCCTTGTACAGTCTTCTCAAGAGACAAGGATCTCTTAAAATGTAAGTCGGTGTGTGTCTTCTCTGCTCAAGATACTCTAATGGCTTCTCATCCTTGAAAACTCTTCTCAACCTCAAATCCTTAAAATGGTGTAGAAAGCTCTCATCTCTGCCAAGTGCTCCACCACTCAATGCCCCCACACTGGCCTGATCTTGTAGGGCTCTCCTTGGGCTCACTGCCTCCTGGTTGTCCTTGTGTGTGGCGACATATTCCTCCTCCAGGACTTTGGTACTTGCTTTCTCTCTGCCCAAAGCTCTTCCTCAGATGTCCATAGGTCTCAGCCCTCCTGTCCTCCATTCCCTCATTCGAAGATCACTCATACACCAAGGCTTTCCAAATCTAAAGTCCCAGCATTTATGCTTAGTCATTTTTTTTTTTGGTACTGGAGACTGAACTCAGGGGCATTTGACCGCTGATCTACATCCCCAGCCCTATTTTTTTGTGTTTTTAGGTAGAGACAGGGTCTCACTGAGTTGCTTAGTGCCTCGCTGTTGCTGAGGCTGGCTTTGAACTCGCAATTCTCCTGTCTCAGCCTCCCTAAGTGCTGGGGTTACAGGCTTGTGCCACCGCGCCCGGCTACACTTAGTCTTTTGACACTGCATTTTCTCCTTAGCACCTCTTCCCATTTATCTTATTATTTACTTAAAGAAAAAACAAACAAAAAAAAAAACCCTTGTTTAAGTTGTTTATTTTTATCCCTTTTGTCCCCAAACACTAGATGCAGTCACATGAAGGTAAGGCCTTTGCTTTTGTTTGCTAAAAGCACACACTGAATAAACATTTGCCGGACACATGATTGAGAAGAAGAAACAAGCAGGACAAAATAAAATTTCCCATTATCTAGTACACAATGTATTTTGAATATGTTGTGTATGTCTAGAATATGACAAATTCTACAAATAACGAAATGACATGGATGTAGATGTTGAAGGTAGCTGATGAGTTTTTGATTCAAGAACTTCTTGGGATGCACCATTATTTTTTGGTGTTCCTCTAGTCCTACGTCATCCACAAAAACACAAAGGTCTGACCGTGTCAGCTGTGAAGCTTGAGGGCCAGCACACATTTATGGCTTGCTCCCGTCCACTCATCCACTTGACTGGCTGTCAAAATGCCATGTAAGGCCAAAGCTGCATGGTGTGCACCAGGCTGCCAGATGAAAGCACTGTATATACCATACTTCTGAGGTTCATAAATCAGACTTATTTTCCGAGTATCTCTTATGGAGCAGCAAATGAAAAACAGATTTTATTACTCACTTAAGTTTAAAAAGAAAGTGAGAAACTGAACCCCTATACATGGCTCCAGCAGTTCCTCAATTGGATAGTTACTGGATCCCATTCTGATATTAAGAGAAGCCTTTAAGTATATTGTCTAACAAGAGTATACATTAAAAAGATAAAGATTTATCAAGGGTTATTTATATATAGATTCTGCCTGACTGATCAATTCTTGCAAGTAATTTACCTGTACTGTATTAGGATCACATCTACCACACAGGAAATGTACTTGGATACTAACCTGTGATTAAGTTCAAGTCAGAGAATATTAGTCTCATCAACATTAATGCCAGAGGAAATATGCTGTTGGCACTAAAGAAATAACAACAAGCAGGGCGTGGTGACACACGTCTATAATCCCAGTGGCTCAGGAGGCTGAGGCAGGAGGACTGTGAGTTCAAAGCCAGCCTAAGCCAAAGTGAAGCTCTAAGCAACTCAGTGAGACCCTATCTCTAAATAAAATACAAAATAGGGCTGGGGATGTGGCTCAGTGGTCGAGTGCCCCTGAGTTCAATCTCTAGTACACTCTGCCCTCCAAAAAAAGAAATAAGAACAATATTAAAGTATTAGACCTTTGATGATTTTTACAACTAGATGGGAGAAAAGGGGGCCCTGTTGGAAAGAGAAGACAAAACAACAACAAAAAACCCAGGATGTTTTAATTATATTTCATGTGGCACAGTAATCACTATACAAAAATTAACACAGTCCTTGAGAGGGCACATTAAAACTGAGATGGAATGTTTGAAAATGAGTCTCTGAAAAGCACTGCGGCAGTGGAAAGAGTTTCTTGTGGGGAGGCAGCAAATTGTTGAAACCACCCCTGACTAATAAGCACAGCCTTAACTCGTTCTAACCTATAACTCAGTCTTCATTATGCAGCCCTTTCGGGCATGTGTGTCTCTCATTAAAAAGGGCAGAGAGCTGGAGAAAGAGGTGTGCCTCAGGGACCGCTGGCTACCTTTGGTCATGTTATTGAAGATTTTTGTCTTAAGTCTGCACATTCGTTCTCAGATCACTTCTAAATAATTTCAGAGCTGCACCCTCTGCTCCCTCTTCCTATGGTATGCTCCAGCGGTGTACCTGCTGCCTGACATAATTTCACTATCCAAAAAACAACTCGGGGTGGGATTTTTACCATGTCCAAGAGCAGTAGCTACCCTCTGCCCATGAGCACATGAGTACTGTTTTCTTGGACTGGCCCAGAGTCAGCAAGCTCTCTGTCGATTTCTTTCTTGAAATGAGCTATTTTGATGCAGCCGTCTGTGACCACCAACAGCTAAAGACAACTCAAATGCTTAATGGTCTCCTTCTCTATCAAAATATTTTCCTCAGTTTGTAACGTCCTTACTACATGCTTTTTTTTTTTTTTTTTTTTTGCTAGATCTATTAAGTGAATTTTTAGTCACCTGTAAAAATTCTTCTCAAATATGTAGAAAAAATTCTCTTTTTACTGACAGCAATGCCTACCAGGTCTAAAGCCATGTAAGCTGTTATTTGGGTTGAATGATAATTGCTTGCTGGAAAAAAAAAATCATAGCCATTCACATTCTTTCAAAGATGTTTAATCATATCCTCATATAAACTTACATGTATCTGACTGAACAGATTCTTTTCTCCTGAGCCCTGCGTACCATTTTACATTCATTTAATAGAATAGCATCTCCTTTTGACCTCTGACACAGGAACATGACAGTAACAACTTGAATGAAAATAAAACTGCACTGCAATTTTAACTTACTACCCCCTGTTTGCATTCAGACCTCATAGTTCCAGCAATCAAATCCTGAATACATTTCTTCCTGGCATTTCGTTTTTGCATGCAGGCTGGGTAAAAGGCCATTTTAAGATAAAATGGGGAAAAAAAAATTCAATAATGTCATGTATGTAACAAGGCGCTTTTTGCTATTGGATCTCTACACTGCAAAACAAAGAAACTCCAAATCAAACAAGAAATAAACCCCAAATCAACAATACAATGTTGAAACTACCCCTGACTAATAAATACAACCTTAACTTGTTCTCCTAACCAGTAACTCAGTGTTCATTATGCAGCCCTTTTGGGTGTGTGTGTGTCTCATTAAAAAGAGCAAAGAGCTGGAGAAAGAGGTGTGCCTCAGGGACAGTTGGCTACCTTTGGTCAGGTTATTGAACCTTCTAAAATGACTGCTTATTTAAGAAAAGACTATTCATCTGCATTCTGCACTCTGGGGGCTGGATGAATTGAGTTGCAGACACTTTCTCTGTAACCAGTTGGTATGCCCACCTCTACCTGCTAACTGAAAGCAGCCACATCCAGGAGTTCTTATATGAAAGCTATGCTGGGACTTAACAGCTTCAAAAAGAAGAATTTGAGTCTTCTCCCCCATGCTACCCCCACATCAGGCTTCCGCGTACAGTTCCAGGGCCTAAATATAGCAAATACAACACATTTTCAGTGTGTATAGCTTGTATTCATGACCTTCTGGAAAAACCTAAGGAAATGTGAATTTTGTTCTTTTGATTTGGTCTCCCTTCCTGCTCTCTCTGTCCCTAAATAAATTCTGTGACTTCAATTTCTAAAAAACTAAAAAAAAAGGCTTACTTTTATATAATGATATAAGCAGAAGGGATCAAAAAGCCTGACACCAGTACAGACAGGAAGTGTTCTGAGAGCTTTACCCATCTCCATTCTATGGCCTCTACCTCACCCCCACAATGATCCCATGAAACCCAGTCTGTGGAAGAAACTGAAATCAAAGGCCAAGCAGACTGAAGCACCCCTCAATTCAGGCGAGAGGACATGAGAGATGAGGTGTCAACCCCATCTTCCTCAGAGGACTCTGCAGACAAAGAGCGCTTTCCCAGCATATACTGCGGTTTACATGCTGTGGTTTTCATTAAAGCAGAACCTTCCAATCCTACAGATGGCTACCTGGGCCACCTAGCTTGCAATTCGTTTTCTTTCCCAAGAATTTCTATGTCCTTGCCCCTTGAAGAACTGTTTTACCTATGTCCCTTTAGTTACTTACTCCCTTTCTTATAAGACATGTTGCTACCCCATCCACACCAGTCTAAATGCTTGATAAACAACTAATGTCCTTCCCTTCCCCACTTGCGGTATATGCCTTTAAAACCATTTCTTTGTTTTCCAGTGTAGAGATCCAACAGCAAAAAGTGCCTTGCTATATACATGACATTATTGAATTTCCCCCCCCATTTTATCTTAAAATAGCCTTTTACCCAGCCTGCATGCAGAAATCAGTAAGGTCTCAGAGCACTTAGCCAACACTGCTTGAATCTGTGTTTTCCTGAGATGCAACTCTGGTCAGCCCAGATAAACTTCATTTCTTAATGGCTTTGTGCCTCAGTTTCTCATGTGGGTCGACAGTGTTTGCTGACTCTGCCTACTGTTATCTCCAAAGAATACCCACCCTAGAGCTGAATGCTTATTGACAGACTTCCCAGTCCTGGCCCTGCTGCTGCTGGGAACAGGAGCGGATAGCACATGCTGTCTTGGTGTGGGAACATGGTCATCCCTGTGGAGGAGGAGGAGTCATCTTGAGCTGTTAAAGAGCATTAGATTCCTGGCAAGAATCAATTTTTAAAATACTGCTACCACTCACATTCTTTCCAACTTTCTCCAGCTCTCAAAATTCTTTCCTTAAACTCAGTCTTTTATCTCTTTTTAAAAATCAAACTTGAAATTCTTAATTTTATTTTTTTATCAATTTTTTGAAATGAGGTCTTGCTAAATTCTCAGGCTAACCTTGAACTTGCAATCCTCCCGCCTCAGCCTCCTGATTAGCTGGACTTACAGAAATGTGCCACTGTGCACAAAGCACACTTAGAAACTGTCATTTTGTTGTGCAGCAAGAAAACTTGAGAAGTAAATCATCTAGTTCCAACTCACAAAGGGGGCAACTGAGGCTTTGGAGGTTCTGGTTATGTCCACTCCCAATGGTTCTAACCCAGCTTGATTTCCTGTGAAGGTTCTGATCATAGCTGAGTATAAAATTAACAAAAACGAAGATTTGCCCTAACTGGACCTATGGGATTAAGGAATTTGCTCTTTAGCAAAATGAAAAAAAAGTTGTCCTCTGAACCACAGGGATGTAAAATTAACCTTCTACTTGCCCTGGATAAGTTAAGTAGAGCTAGACAAATACTACCATCTTGCACGATAGTTTTCCTTATTTAATTTTTATCTCCTAAAACAAAAACTTAGATTGTGATGACAAAATGTTACACAGGTCATCTTCTTAATGTTTTGGTTTATATTTTGTTATGCTTCTGACTGCACTGGAGTTAGCTGGAGCCACATGAGGTATCCCGCAGAGGCATGCTCCCAGAGACCTTCACTACAGCTGGGTTTACCCATACTTGCTGCTCCAAAAGGGCCAACATAGGTCATAAAGGGACAAAGCTAGTCTTTCCAGGAGACCTGTAAGGTATGGGGCTCAGAAGGAACTTGCTCTGAACTGTCCACCCCACTGGGTTCTGAGGCCTTTCATCTAGGATGCGTCTATTCCCTTTGAACCTGAAGCATGCTATAGGTGGTACATGGGTTGTCCCATCTCAAACTCAAGTTGAAATTAAATCCCTGTTATGAGGTTTTAAAGAAGGGGAACTGTTAAGGGGTGATTTGAGGTTCTGCCCTCATGATTGAAGAGTGGATGAATGAGTTAATGTGGGTTAACAGGCTATCTCAAGATTGGATTTGGCCAAGTCTCCCGTCTCTGGCCATGATGCCCTGCACCAGTTCTGGTGACCACCCTCAGGAAGGCCCTAGATGCAGCCCCTCGACTTCAGACCAGAGTAACAAGTCAGGATAAATCTATTTTCTTTATAACTTACCCAGACTGTGGTATTGTATTATTAGCAGCAGAAAACCAACACAAAGTAGCTTTAGAGCTTCTGAATTTCCAGTTGAAATGACCCTTTAAGTGAGAAGTACCATGATCAACTATCTTATCACCGTGAGTTCAGCCTTTAACCTATATTAGTATAGCACACTGAGCAACCAGAGCTGTCATTTGCTAGATCCAGGTCAAAGGCTTCCATACATGCTCAGGATTAGGGGATGGGGCCACTTCCAGAGTTCTGTAAATAGGTACCAGCTACCGGAAAATAAGATACCTGAAAAAGGATGGAATACCTATTTCTGGGAGGGAAAAGTGGGCTAGAAGGCAAGGAACAGGGAAAACCAGACAAAATGCACATTTCTTATTTCACAGTTTTGCCTAAGGCTGATCTGCTCAGGGAAGAAACCTGCTGGGAAATACTCTGTATGTTCTTTCAAGTATATGAGCCTTGCCTCAGGAGGAATATAATAGACAAGCAGTTAAATGCTTCTGTGAAAAGTCCATTACATGGGTAGGACCAATTCCTGCCTTCCAATGAATGCTGCAAAGAATTCTAATAACTAAGGCCTCTTGGCTTATGATTTTCTCTATTTCCAAGTAATTTTGAAAGTATTTTAACTATAGTCGATAGAGCAATTTTGGACTAGACACATATAATTGTAAACAACGTCAAGAGTCTCTTCCAAAAAAATTATCTCAAGTTAGGTACTTAAACAAGTTTAAAAACCCTTAAGTGAAAAGCACTTATATTCCACTAGAAAACAGCAAGAAGAAACCTACTGCAGAAGAAAAACTTCTCTGGGTTAAAAAAAAAAAAAAAAGCAAGCAACAACAACAACACAAACAAAACCCCCACCAAAACCAAAACCAAAACCCAGTCCTTTTTAACCATGTAAGGATTAAGTATAAACAGTTAGCAAACTTACAAATGGGACTGGGTCATTTACTGAAGTCCACTGTGATGAAGGGAATGAGGTGTGTAGCGTGCTTTCTAATATCAGTGCCCAGCAAGACAGGAGCAAACCATATACATTTCCTACAACAAAAAGGTTCTCATTCCTTTTTACGGCTGAATAAAATTAATTTTTGTATATTCACACATGTATACACAATTGTTTTATCTATTCACCAGTTGATTGGCACAGGTTTTTCCATGCCTTGGCTATTCCATATAAAGCTGCAGTGTAAAGGACAGCACAGATTACTCTTGGAGATAGTGATCTTGTCTCCGCAACCTTTGGATATATGCTTAGAAGTGGGATAATTACATAAACGGCAGGCAGAATTTTCTGATGAATCAACACAGTGTTTATACATTGAGGTTCTCTTTTTTCCACATTCTCATCAAAATGTATCTTCCGACAGTTTGATGACTGCCCTCCTAATACACATGAGGTGATATTCTAGTTCTCATTTGCATTTCCTTGATGATTAGTGATGTTAGACATCACTTCATATATACCTATGGGTCATGGGTCATTTGAATGTCTTCTTTGGGGGGAAAAAGTTAATTTAGAATGTTTTTCTTTTTTTGGTACCAGGGATTGAACTCCGGGGTACTTGACCACTGAGCCACATCCCCAGCCCTATTTTGTATTTTATTTAGAGACAGGGTCTCACTGAGTTGCTTAGCACTTCACTCTTGCTGAGGCTGGCTTTGAACTCGCGATTCTCCAGTCTCAGCCTCCCAGAGTGCTGGGATTACAGGTGTGCGCCACCACATCCAGCTGTTCACTTTTAAATAGAACTATTTGTTCTTAGTTTTTGCTTTTTACTTAGTTGTATGAAGTCCTTTTATATCTTGCACATTAACCTCTTTTAGAATATATGGTATAGAGACACCTCACATTCTGGAGGTTGTATTTTTGTTTGCAAATTGTTTCCTTTGTTGTGCAGAAACTTTTTAGTTTGATGTATTTTCACTTCTGCTTTTGCTGCCTACATTTTTGGTATCATATTAAAAAACCATTGCCAAGGGCTGGGGTTGTGGCTCAGTGGTACAGCACTTGCCTAGCACACACGAGGCACTGGGTTCAAGCCTCAGCACCACATAAATATCAACAATGAAAATAAAGGTATTGTATCCTTGTACTACTAAATATATACATATATATATATATATAATATATATATAAATATATATATATCTTTTTAAAAAAGGAAAAAAAATTGCCAAGGCCAAAATCATGGTGCTTTTGCGGGTTTTCTTCTGAGAGTTTTACATGTTCAGATCTTACCCTTTCTTGTTTTTATAGTACTGAGGATTGGACCTAGGGCCTCTGGCTTGCTAGGCAAGCACTCTACCATTGAGCTATATATCCCAAGCTTTTAGGTCTTTCTTTTAAATTTTGAATCCACTTGAGTTGATGTATGCATATAGTGTTAAGAGCCCAATTTCCTTCTTTTTTGTATATAGCTGTCCAATTTTCCACACACCATTTATTGAAGAGACTATCCTTTCCCCATCATGTTTTCTTGGCACTTTGTTGAAGATTAGTTGATCATATATTCATGGGTTTATTCCTCGGCTCTCTTCTTTGTCCCACTGGTTTTGATGTCATATATATATATATATATATATACACACACATATATGTATTGTTTTTTGCAGTGCTGGGGATTGAACCCAAGGCCTCCTGCATGCTAGGCAAGCACTCTACCACTGAGCTACAGCCCCAGTCAAGTTCCATATTGCTTTGAGTACTACAGCTTTCCTATCTATGCTTCTTCCCTTTTTGTTTTGTTGTGCTGTGTTTGTAGTATTGGGAACTAACCCCAGGTCCTTGAGTAAGCTACCGCAAGCAGCATTCTACTGCTGGGCTGCAACCTCAGGCCTTTCCTTCCCTTTTGGAGATGGGGTCTTACTGTATTACCAGACTGGTCTTCAACTCCTGGGCTTAAGTCATCCTCCCATGTCAGCCTCCTTAGAAGATGAGACTAGCAGTGTGGGCTATGCATCCAACTTACAATATATTTTAAAGTCAGTGAGTGTGAGGGCTTCAGCTTTGTTGCTTTGCTCAAGAGTATCTGACTACTTGGGATCTCTCCTGTTCCATACATTTTAGGATTATTATTTCAATTTCTGTGAAAAATGATATTGGGATTTTGATAGGGACAGCAATGAATCTGAAGACTGCTTTGCATCACACAGACATTTAAATAAAAGTGATTTTTCCAGTTCATGACCATGGAATATCTTTCTACTTATTTGCCCATCATTTGTGCCTTCTTGAATTTCTTTTGTTAATGTTTTATAACAGTTTTTAGTGTACATTTCTCTCACCTCCTTGGTTAAGTTTACACCTAATTATTTTATTTCTTTTGATGCTACTGTAAATAAAACTGTCTCAATTTCCTTTTTTGGATAGTTCAGTTAGTTTATAGAAACACAACCAATTTTGGCATATTGATTTTGTATCCTTCAATGTTATTCGATTCATTTAATAGTTCTAAGTGGTTTTTTTTTTGGTGGAGTTTTCAGGGTTTCTATATATAAGATCGTGCTATCTGCAAAAAGAGACAATTCAACATTTTCCTTTCTGATCCGGATACATTTGCTTCCTTGCCTTGCCTAACTGCTCTGGCCATAACTTCCACAGTGTGATACTGAAGTAAAGCAGCAAGAGTGCACATCTCTGTCTTATCAACTGATCTCGGAAGAAAAGTTTTTTCGCTCTTCGCCTTGTATAATCATAGCCTTAGGGCTTGTGATACATGGCTTTTATGGAGTCAGAGTACCTTCCTTGTCTATCTATCTAATTTGTTGACAGTTTCTATCATGTATGGATGCTGAATTCTGTCAAATGCTTTTTCTGTCCCCGTCCATTGGCTATGCTTATGTACTTCACTCTGCTAGACTGCTGTGTTGCTTGTACTGCTCTGCACATGTTGAACTGTCCCTGCATCACAGGGATGGATCCACTTGAGCATAGTGAGAGATCCTTTGAAGGGGCTGCTGAATGCAGTTAGCTCAAGTTGTGTTGAGAATTTCTGTGTCAAAGATATTGGCTTACAATACTTTTCTTAAACTGTCCTTGTCTGGCTTTGGCATCAGGGTAATTATAGCCTCACAAAAATGAGTTTGGAAATGGTCCCTCCTTTTCAACTTTTTGGCAAAGCTTGCGAAGAACTGATATTAATTCTTCTTTAAGAGCTTGATAAAATTCAGCCATGAAACCATGCAATCCTGGAGTTTTCATGGAAAATTGTTCAGTACTGATTTAATCTCCTTAATCATTATTATTCTGTTCAGATTTTCTATTTCTTCATAATTCAGTCTTGCTAGGTTGTTTGTACCTAGGAATTCATCTATTCCTTCCAGGTTATACAGTTTCTTGGTATATAATTATTCGTATTAGTCTCATGATCCTTTGCATTTCTATGCTGTCAGCCTCCCATTTCTGATTGTACTTGTTATTCTCTGATTTCTTCTTCATTTATCTTTAAAAAAAAACTCTTACTCTGTTCACCTATTTTTTTTTTTTAAACCAGGGATTGAACCCAGGGGCGCTTAACCACTGAGCCACATTCTCAGCCTTTTTTGTTATTTATTTTGAGACAGGGTCTCACTGAGTTGCTGAGGCTTGTCTTGAACTTGGGATCCTCCTGCCTCAGCCTCCCATGTCACTGGGATTACAGGAGTATGCCACTCTGCCAAGCCTGTTCTGGTTTTTAAATGTAGCTATTAGAAAATTTAAAACTACATATATATGGTTTGCAATATATTCCTATTAGTGCTGGTCTATGTTCCCTGACATTCAAATATGGAATAATCCTGTCATGTGTCTAACACTCCTAGGAATCTTTGTGAGAATGAGCCAAACTAACAAAAAACTGGTGCCAATGTGTCATTCTCTTCAAAAATATATAGTTGGAAGAAGATATTAGCTAGCTTACCTAATCCCACCTTAATTTTTTATTTGTTCTTTTCAGTTATACATGATAGAATGTATTTTGACATATCATATATACATGGAGTATAACTTCCCATTTTTGTGGTTCCCGTCTCATTTTTGATAACAAGGAACCAAGGCCCTAAAAGGACAACTCTGTGCCAAACGCCTCAATGTTAAACACTAGCATGACCTCCCAAGTCCCAGACTAGTGATTTTCTTAATTGTACTATTTTATGTCTGAGCATACTTATCTTTTTCCTGTAGACAGTACCTCAACTGCAAAACAAATGACTTTCATCAGAACAGGCATTCCAGGCATTTAGTAACAAATTGACGGAAGAGGGATTTGAGACAGGGAATCTTGACTGGTTGCTTATTCTGTGTTACGGTTTGGATATGAGGTGTCCACCAAAAAGCTTATGTGGTAGACAAGGCAAGAATATTCAAGATGAAATGATCAGATTTTGAGAGCTGTAACCTAATTAGTGGATCAGTCCATTCAATGGATTAATAATTTGAACAGATTACTGGGAAGTGACTATAAGCAAGCAAGGCACGGCATGGGGAGCAGATTGCCAGGGACATGCCCTTGGAGATCACGTCTTATTGCTGGTTCCCTGCCCTCGCTCTGTGTCTGGGTGCCATGAGCCGAGTGGCTTTCCTTTCCCAAGCCCTTTTTACCTCACCATGGGTCCACAGCAAAAGAGTCAGCCAAAGCGGTTTAAAACTCTGAAACCATGAGCCCCAAATAAACCTTTACTTTTCTAAGTTGTTCTTTTCAGGTATTTTGGTCACAGCGATGAAAAGCTGACTAATACATTCTGCTACTCAGGTATGACCCTAGTTCTTTGTGATCATCTCCTAAACTGTGGTTCCCAAAAATTCTGTTGCTAGGCTTCTCTTCCCTTCAAAGGCATCTATCATCATTTACAGATTAAAATTCAGAGCTTTTTAGTACTGTTCCATCATGTGATGTGAAATTAAATTCTAAATGACAGTGTAAGAATCATGTCTCTCTCATTAACGGCACTGAGCACCTGGACACCTGGTGATCTTAGGTCATTACTTTTTGACTCATAAGACTTAGTATCCCACCTAAAATGGAAAAATAAAAACTCTTTTGAATTTCCCCAAGAATTCTATTAACCTGTACTTTGCAAGTTCCTCAGATCCAAACACATAACCACCTTTGTGATGCTGTCTGTACAGGAGCGAGCGCATTCAATTCCAGGTGAGACTCAGTTACTAAGACCAAGGCTACTGCTACTAATCTTCTTTAAGTAAGTTAATGGAGTGTCTCCTTTGCTTTCACTAGGGAGAAGAGGAGGACTAAGTGTTATTCTTGTATTTTTATGATCAAGGTCACTTATGGCTTAACAGCTAGATAATTTTATTACAAAAGGTGGGTTTGCCTCGTGACATCACACTGCTCCTAGGAGAGGCTGTCCATAAGATGAGACCCTTATGTGAGAGTTACTAATTCAATGTTGACAAATAAAAGCTAACAGTCTGAGGAGGCAACCAGATGATTCACTCAGAAGGACATACATCAAACCAACCACCCACTCAACCACTACCCAGAAAAATTTCCAACAGTAAGCCTAAACGTTTACAACTTGAAATTTACATCATGTATGCTTTGGGTTTCCCCTATGACAGTGTGCAATATATTCTTTTTCTCAAATATACCAATGTCAGAAGGAATCAGGTCATTTTTAAATGCTAACAAAAATTAGGAATTCCAAAAAAAGACGCAACTTGTTTCAAGAATGTACCAGATTTTTGGTTTAAAATATTCTTTTTCAAGAAATTTTATAGTTGAATTTCTGCTGGGTGTGGTGGTGCAAGTCTGTAATCCCAGTGACTCTGGAGGTTGAGGCAGGAGGATCAAAAGTTTGAGGCTAGCCTCAACATCTTACTGAGACCCTCAGCAATTTAGCAAGATCCTGTCTCAAAAATTAAAAAGTAGAAGGGACTGGGGATGTGGCTCAGTGTGGTAAAGTACCCCTGGGTGAAAGAGAGAAGGAAAGGAAAGAAATGAAATGCACTCTTAACTATGTGGGTGGTGTGGGCCTAGCTGTCTAAAGTCACGAGGGTACGGTTTGCTTGGTCACAATTCAGAAGTGGGCACTTGGCTGAATTCCAGTCCAGTCAAAGGCACTGTTCCAAGTCTTGGTTGAGGAGAAGTGGATTTCTCTTTACGGTGAATTATAATCCGAGAATACATACCTGGAAAAATGCTCCTTCTCACCATGAGGGAGCCATATTTTCATGTTTTGTGCTGCTATGATGGAAAACCTGAGACTGGGTAACCTTTAAGGAACAGAGACACATTTGGCTTGTGGTTCTGGAGGTTGGAAAGTCTAAAAGCAAAGGCCCTGGCATCTTTAAGGGATGCCAGGTTGTGTTTTCCTAAGGGTGAAGGTAGGAGGGGCAAAGTGATCAAGAGAGAGCCAAGCTCAATTTCACAACAGATCCTTCTCATGAAGGTCTCACGATGACCAACTGCCTCCTGCAATGACAGCATCGATCCACCTCGTGACCGTACCTCTTGGCAGGTCCCATCTCCCAGCACTGCTGCATTGGGAATTCAGTTTTCAATGAGAACTCTGGGGAACACATTCCACCTGTGCCCTACAAAATCCATCAACTTCACACAATGCTTAATTCATTCACCCCTTCTGAATACACATGCTCCTTACATGGAGTTAGGTCCTGATAAATCTATTATATGTTGAAAGTATCATAAAGTCACAAATGAAATCAATACATCTAATATGCCAAATGCCACAGCCCAGCAACACAGCACACTGTTGAGTACTGATTGTTTACTTTCATGATGTGTGACTGACAGAGAGCCACAGAGATCACGGCTGCTGCCCAGTATCACTAGAGGATGGTACTGCATATCACTAGCCCAGGGGGGAAAAAAACAAAATTCAAAGTACAGTTTCTCCTGAATCCTTAGGTTAAAAATCCTAAACTGAACTAACATAAATCAGGGACTGTCTGTAATCCCTCCCAAAGTCTTAACTCATTCAGTATCAACTCACAAGTCCCAAGTCCACACAGTCTCATCTAAGTCAGACTTAAGACATGATTAACCCTGAAGCAAATGCTCAGAATTTCAGAACTGAGTTGAAAATAGGCAAGTTAAGCTGGGTGCGGTGGCTCAAGCCTGTAATCCCAGCACTTAGGGAGGCTGAGACAGGAGGATCGCGAGTTCAAAGCCAGCCTCAGCAACGGCGAGGTGCTAAGCGACTCAGTGAGACCCTGTCTCTACATAAAACACAAAATAGGGCTGGGAATGTGGCTCAGTGGTCGAGTGCCCCTGAGTTCAATCCTGAGTACCCCAAAAAAAAAAAAATAGGCAAGTTAAAGCAGAGGACAGACATTCCAAAAGGGAGAACAGGCATGATAAAAGGGCTGACTGCTCTAAAATAAGTGTGATACCCAATAGGAAATACATTAGATCTTCAAGCTGTGGAGGCCTTTTTGACGCCATGTTCTGTACACTAGGCACACTGGGGTGGAGGCTGGGCCTCCGCCACCACAGCTTTGCTGGGCCTAGCCTCGGCAGCAGCTCCACGGATTGCAGTCTCCTGTAGTTCCCTGCAGTTCTCCCAGGCTGGCACTGCAGGCTGACAGCTTTATATTCTGGGATCTTGAGGGCAGCTTTGCCCCTGGGGCTCTATTAAGCATTGACTTAGAGAGGACTCTGTGGTGGCCTCACTCCCAGGATTCTACTAGGCACTGCCTTAGTGGGAACTGTGCAGGGGCTTCTGCCTTGAGATGAGTCTCTGCCTGAGCCTCTAGCTGTCTGCAACATCCTTTGAATCTAGATGGAGGAAGCCAGGCCCCTGTAGCAGCTGCATTCTCCATACCTGCAGAGTGGGTACCATGTGCGCAATACCAAGGGTTTATGGCTTGTGCTTTCCAAGTGGGCAATTAAGTTGTACCTGGGCCTGCTAGAACGGTGGCCAAGATGGCTGAAGGTAGCTGTTGCCCTGCACAGCCTCGGAATTTGGGGAGCAGAGTTCCAAGGCTGTGCAGGGTGACAAATGCTGAGATATCTTAGGTGCTTCTCTGGAAACTGCCCTCAAGGTCCTGCTCTGGGGCTGTTGGGAAAGCAAGCCTTAAAGATCGCTGAAATGACCTGGGTCTCTCTCTCTCTTGGTTTTCTTGATGGTGATCCTCTCTATCCACGGTAATCTCTAGCAAGTGGCTGTTTTGTTTGTTTGGTTTGTTCTGGCCACACTCTGGTTTGTTCTCCTAAAAAGCTTTTTTACTCTTTACATGAACAGGCTGCAAATTTTCCAAATCTTTCTGTTCTGCCGCTTCTCTTTTAATTATAAATTCTGTCTTGAAATAATTTGTCTCCTCTTTCATCTTACTGTATGTAGTTAAAAGTAGACACACAGTTCCTTCAATATTTTGCTTAGAAATTTCTTCTACAAGATCTCTTAGGCTAATCACTCCTTAAATTCTACCTTCCAAAAAGCCCTAGGATATAGACAATCCTACCAAGATCTCTGCTGCTGTGTAGAGGACAGCCTTTACTTCAGGCTCCAATACTGGGTTTCTCATCTCTGAGAACTCATCAGAATAGTCTTTACTGTCCATATTTCTGCCAATATTCTGATCACAATCACTTCAGTAATTTCAAAGAAGACTTATATTTCCCTCTGAATGGATTCCTTCTGCTGAACCTGCACCAAAATCACCCTTAATGTACTGTTTGTGGCAAGCAAAGCTTTTCCCAGTGTTCAAAACTGTTTCGGCCTCCCTTAATATTATCAAAATGTCCATATTAATACAGATTCAATGTGATCCTCATCAAAATATAAAAGACATTCTTCACAAAACTAGAAAAATACATCCCTAACATTCATATGGAAGAATGAAAGACCCAGAGTGGTCAAAGCAATATTGAGCAAGAAGGGCAATTTTGGTGGCACCACAATACCTGATCTTAAAGCACACGATTATACTATAGAGTTATAGTAACAAACCGGCACAGCATTCGTGTCAGAGCAGATAGGGAGACCAATAGGACTGATGAGGAAACATGGAGCTAAATCCACACAGACAGTTATCTGATCCTTGACAAGGGTGCCAAGAACATATAGTGGAGAAAAGAGAGTCTTTTCAACAAATGGTGCTGAGGAAACTGAACATCCGTGTGCAGAAGAATGCAGCTAGATTCCTATCTCTCACTCTGAACAAAAATCAGTTCAAAGTGGAACAAAGATTTAGTAAGTAGACCAAAAACACTGCAACTACTAGAAGAAAACAGAAGGTCAACACTCCAACATATTGGGTTAGGCACCAACTTCCTTAAAATAAGACTTCTGAAGCTCAATAAACAAAACCAAGAATCAATAAGGGGAATAGCTTCAAATTAAAAAGCTTCTGCACAGCAAAGGAAACAATAATGTAAAGAGAGAGCCTATGGAATGGGGAAAAATCTTTGCTAGATATTCTTCCAATAGGTTAATATCTAGAATATATAAAGAACTCAAAAAAAAAAAAAAACTCCACAAAACAATACCAAATAATCAAATCAATAAATAGGCAAACTACACAATTTTCAAAAGAAGAAATGTAAATGGCCAAAAAAAGTATGAAAAATGTTCAACATCCTTAACAATCAAGGTAATGCAGATCAAAACTACTCTGAGATTTCATTTCATTCCAATTAAAATTCCAGTCAATAAATAACACTTGGGAGGCTGAGGCAGGAGGGTCACAAGGTCAAAGCCAGCCTTAACAACTTAGCAAGGCTTTAGGCAACTTAGCAAGACCCTGTCTCAAAATACAAAATCAAAAGGGATGGGAAAGTGGCTTAGTAGTTAAGCACTCCTGAGTTCAATTCCTGGTATAAATTAAAAAAAAAAGAGCACAAATGACACTAAATGCTGGTGAGGATGTGGGAAAAAAGGTACACTCATGCACTGTTGGACTGCAAATTAGTACAACCACTTTGGAAAGTGGTAGGGAGATTTATCAAAAGACTAGGAATAAACTCACCAATACCACTCTTCAGTATTTATCCAAAAGAACTAATATCAGCATACTATAGTGATACATGTATACCAGCATTTATAACAGTATAATTCACAATAGCCAAATTATGGAACTAGCCCAGGTTGTTCCACATTAGACAAATGAATAAAGAAAATGTGGTGTATATATATATGCAACAGAGTTTTGCTCAACCCTAAAGAAGAATGAAATCGCTTAATTTGAAGGTAAATGGACAGATCTGGAGAACATGATGTTAAGTGAAATAAGCTAGACTCAGAAAGTCAAGGGTTGAATGTTTTTCTCATCTGCATAAGCTAGAGAAAAAAAGGAATTAAAGAAAGTGGGGAGTGGAATATCATGAAAATAGAAGAGAGAACAGTGGAGAAGAGGAAGGGGTTTGAGGGGAGGATGGAGGGATGGGAAAGGGGAGGAACTGCACAATAATTGCCGAATCTATGTTATGGGCATGGATGAATAAATATATCACAATGAATCCTACTTTATGTCTAACTATAATGCTCCCATTAAAAATAAATTAATAGAAGGAAGATCAATAGATTAAAAGAAGGGGATCGGGGGAAGGAGGAGGGGAGGAAAGGGAAAAAGAAACTGCTCCAGCCTCTACCTATTACCCAGTTCCAAAGCCACTTCCACATTTTCAGATATTATAGAAACAGTCCCACTTCTCAGTAATAGTTTTCTTAGTCCATTTCATGTAGTTACAACATATTAACCAAGACTGAGTATAAAGTACAGAGAATGATTTTTGGCTGGTAGTTTTAGAGGGTAGGCTTGTCCAAGAGCATGGCCTGGGCATCTGGGGAGGGTCTTCATGCTGCATCATCCCACAATGGGGGGCATGAAAGGGCAAAGGGGTTCAACTCATCAGGCACCATCTCCCAACATTGTTGTATTGGAAATTAAGTTTCCCATTCATGAACTTTATGACACACATTTGAACCATAGAAGAATAGGTGATTCCAAAGCCTATGCTGAAAAATCCAAATACTACTTAACTAATACAACTGGCTGTAGCCTCCATAATAGGGATTGCAAACTCAAATGCCTTCAAGTGGCCAGGCCGTTAATACAAAGTGGAAAGCTCTCTGATGTGATATAATAGGGAGTAGTGGGAAAAAGACAGTTTGTCTTTCCAAATTAATTCAAATTGCAATTAAACACTACATTGTGCTGGCCAGAGAAAATATGCTGACCTCAGGGCTGCTGCCACCTACAATTCATCTGCGTGGTGTTGGTCACTCTTTTCCAGCAAGTTCTACAGACTCTTGGGAGCCCTGGATCAACCTGACCCTCTGTAGCCCCTCTTTAGTCGACCTTACAGCCCAGCCATATTAATAGGTTTGGGCTGCTACACCTCCTCCTGGCCCCTACTCAGGTCTGGCTCAACATAAGGACTACTCAACCCTGTTACAAACATGTTAACGTGGAAAATATTTTGGAATAAACATCATTTCCCCTTTCTAATCATGGGTGCTTTTAAAGCTGAAGAAACAAAGCCAAAACATTGGGGGCACGGAGAGTGCTATCAAGGAGATTTGTTTAATGGTGCAGGTGGCACTCAGGTGCTTCCCAACACGATTCAACCTCCTGTGGTTTGGTTGCCTAGAGTCTTGTAAGTTTTAAATCTGATACAAACAATCCATGTGGTACAAACCACACATTCCCTAATGTACCAGAAGCATGGAGAGGAATGAAAACATTTAAAAGTAAAACAGCAGCTAAATAAAGTAAAAACAATTTATAACAATATGAGGCCAATTCTTACACTTATTTTCATGAACTTGCAAGACAACAATTAGTTCCTCAATTTAGACTTGTGATGCTTAACAAGTCTTTCCAGAGTAAGGTTAGATTCCAGATGAACTCGTCTAAGAAAATAACAGCCACAGGTACATGGGTATTTTATTTTTAAAAAATCATCTATGCTCCTCCACTAATTAATAGTCAAAGGAGAGAAGAGTGCAGGTCTGGTCAGTCAGAGCCCATTCTGAGCGAAGTTTGCTGCTTTAGGTAAAAATGAGTCCTTTTCTAACAGGTTAACACAGAAGACTTATTATATTCTATGTCATCTTTAATCCTACCCCTATGATTTGACTGGAATTTCTAATTATTCTAATCATATATTTCTAATTATATATTTCTAATTATATGAGTGGGGGTTTGGAGAATGTGGCTTGCCATGAAGACCTGTCTATACTCAAAGCAACCTGGGACAGAAACCACTGAAATGTGTAACTTAGGAACAGCCCTGGTGTTATCACTAAGCTTACTATTCTGCCAAAATAAAAGTGTTTTTCCTTATCAAGACCTGTGACAATTAAACAATTCCCCTGAAACCAGGGGAGCTTCTTGACTAAGGAACAGGAGAGAGAGCTAACAGGTTTCTCTGGGTTCCTCACTGCTGGGTATGCAGACAGGCTGCTTCTCTGTCACTGCCCAGCTGAGACCCCTTGAACTGCAGACACTGCCGTCTGTTCTCACCTGCTTATCAGACTTGCTTTCAAGGCAGCTTCTGGCCTGTAAGAAGAACTAATACTAAGTGGTTCTCAGAGAATTATTTCCTGTGATGCTATCTTTTATACAGAATAAAATTTCATTAAATCTCTCAGTAAATCTGTATCAAGCACTCAGTCAATATGCTAGGAATCTGGGATACAGCTCTGCACAAAATACACACACCAGCCAATAGCCATCTACCCTCTACCCGGGGAATGAAGCAACCACTTGGGATGATGTTTATAAAGCAAAGTATGCTACGCAAGGACTGCCACAAGCACTCACAGGAGACCAATTCTGGTGGCTGAAATAATAGCAAAGTAGACTCTTCATGATACATTACTCCAGTTTTCATTTAGTGAAGAACAATGACTCGCTTTTCAAAGAGCAGTGCTTATATGAAAACCTTTTTAGAAGACATCTGTACAAAGTGAAGTACCTTCTACCTTCCTGGTCGACACAGGTTAATGCAGCTCGACATGAACCTGACATGGGGCGCCTATTAGTGTGAGCCTAACTCTGCCTGGAATGCAGTCTTCATGCTCCTTGAGACAATCTGATGAAAGCAGGACTTCACCCCAAAAAGTGGGGTCTGACTTCAGGTCAGGAAACAAAACTGTGGGAGCTTGCTGGGCTGCCTTTTCAGAAAAAGGGCACCACAGAAGATCCAAAAGCTGGGTGGTGTGCACCGAGCAGTGGCAACCTCTCCATGATCTTGCAGCCGCCCCCACCTCCTGGGGACAGGCTCTTTCCTTCAGAGTCAAGGCTCAAAGCAAGGTGCAGAGTACTGGAAGCAGGGGAGGGAGGTGTTGGGAAATGTAATTACAATGTGTGAAGCCAAACGGGTCTGTGGCTTAAAGCTACTCCAAAAGTGTGAAGAATAATGATTGCTTTTTGAGAACTCTCATTTCCCAAGAATGAACAAGTCTGGGGAAAGATGAGCTACTTTGTTGTTGTTGTTTTTCTTTCCTTTTTAATATTTTTATCAAGTCTTTTGCTGGCAAGGCTTAGAGTTTTTGCCAGCAAACTTATATCTTTACCTAAAGAAAGATTCCTCTTGGGGTATCAGAGCAATGACTTGTTTGACCATGGAGAAAACCAGCATTTGGATCTGCAGTGGAAGTGCCATCTTTTTAGATCTAATGCCACATTGGATGACAGATAATTTTTTTTAAATTCAGGAAGGCTTCTATGAAATCCTGTCCATTTCCAATGAAGCAAGCCCCGGAAGCAGGCTGGAAACGAACCTGACGTCTCTGCCCTTTGAGAGCTCAGAGTCTTGTGCAGGAGGATGTGGGATCCACTACAGACACAGAGACGGGCTGATGTAACTTTATCATAAAGCAAATTGGGGCAAGCTGGAGGTCCAGAGCAGGCCTGCTAGGAGGATCTGGGCTGTTCCTGGAAAGAGGAGCAGGACTTGCAGAAATGATGATTGGAAAAGCACTCAAGGCAGCAGGGAGTAGATGAGTGGAGGTATATAGATGTGTTTACGGAGAAGAAAAGAAGATGGTAAGAAGGGACTGAAGGAGAAGAAAGAGGGAAATAGAGGGACTAGAACCACAATGAACCTGCAGAGCCACAGTGGGATTCAGCACCTCCAACAGAGAAAATGTCTTAACATTTTTTGGGGGGCTGAGGGGGAGACAAAGATACTGTAAGTGCCTGAACGTGGTGACGAGGCAGCAAAATGGAGGCTCCTAACGCTAATGTGGGAGAAAATTTAGCCAAAGAAACCATTTGGAACCATATTGCTTTCAGCTTGCTTTTAGTTCTTCTGCCTTTCTACGTCACACCACGTGGATCCTCACTGTTCTTCTAATGACCACACTTGCTGTGTAGGAATGTGCCACGACTCAGAATCCCCTTCTGAAGGGCAGTGAGTGGTGCAAGGAAGAATCCACCGGTGTTGCCCAACAAGAAGAATGTGCGGGGAGAAGCCGATGCTTCCCACCATCCTGTCACTCATTTCCTCTACTGTACTTTTTTGGGGACTCAAACTATGCTGCAAGAGACACAAGGACACAGAGCAGCTGTCCACTCTGACAAGTCTCCCTGCAGTTTTTTTTTTTTTGACATTATAGCAGGAACATAATTCCAAGTAGGCATGCTGCTTGCTCTTAAACATATAAACTGGCAGTCACCCTCTGATGTTAGTTTGGCACATAAGTGGAGTCACAAACATTAACGGCCGTCGGGACCTGTATCATGCTAAGAGCTCCCAAGTTAAAGCCAGGGCCCAGGCGAGCCCCTCACAGTTACGGTAACTGTTAAAAACCTTTCCTCCCATGGACAAATCCTAACAGAAGCATTTGTTGGCATCTGGTGCAGCATACCTCAAACTCCAGATAGTGATCTTTCAGCTTGTACTCATCAACATCCTTGGCTTTAACTTTCTTGTCAGGGGGATAGGAGCGGTGCTCAGCCAGCTCAGTGGTGATCTGCTTCAGCTTGCTCTCATGAGACTTCAGCTGTTCCTCCTGTGGAAAATTATTAAGCCATTTAGTGCACAGAGAAGAAATCAATAAAAAATGTGTAGAATGCCTTTAAAAATCCTTTATGGTGAATGACTTTCATTTATCAGAACAGTCCAAGGTGCCTCTCTGGGAGGCACATCCTTCCAACTTGGTAGTGTTGGTATATTTCTTCCCAGGATGGCAACCCAGGCCAGCCTCCCTAACCAGGCCCCTTGTTACAAAATCAAACGGCTTCAGAGCCTGTAACAGATGCAGATGTCACCACGTTGGGACAAGACCTCTGAGGAGAAACCAGATTAGGCAAGTCACCATATGAACAGCCAAGTGCCTAGCCTGAGTACCACACAGCTTGGCTTCTCAATTTCATGCTCACTCAGCAATAACCGCCTGTGTGCCCATCTATCACAGTGAATGAGTGTCTATCTGGAAACTTCTTTCCTTTTTGAGATAAGCAATACTGCAAAGAAATACTTTTTCTCTAAAACCTATCATATGCTATTCTAAAAAATGTGCTATGCTTTTCCCCTCCAAAGGAGCAGAGGGTCTTACTTCCCTCAGCTTCACTGACCTGAGGTAATCACTCAATTAAAATGCACTCATTAGCTGCTGCCTGAACAGCAGTATTATTTCAGGCTCCATGTGCCAACGTAATATGGTTGGTCCTATATCAAAGGACTTCCACTCTAGGGGCACCATTTATACCTCCTTGGCAATAAGTGACCTAAAAAGATATGATACTGAATCCTCTTGCAGAATTTTAAAAATAGTCTCGAGACAAGGACATTGGACACCTCTTGCATTCCTAAAGTTGTGTGGCAGCTTACTATTCCACTTCCACATGGAAATTGCAATTCCACATGTAAGTTCTTGATTATAAATTTTATATGTATAAGAAATAAAAGGATAAATGCAAATGAAGAACTGATTAAACTAGGCAATAAGCATGTTTTACATAACACCAACATAATTTTATAATATGAAAGTTTTATTGCAGAATGAGGGGAATAATTTAAAAGACTACCAGATAATTAATAATTATGAATGCCAAATTAAGATTATGTAACATCCTTGTAAATTTTTTGGAAAATATAACCAGAAATTATAAAGTCACATATAATATCTTAGGGATTTCTGTAATAGTGCACATCTTAAAAGCCAAACAAGAAAAAAAAAAAAAAAGAATTCAAGTCCAAAGCCATCAAAATAGAAATTAAAAAAAAAAGTAAAAAGCAGAGAACATTAGTGCAAAGGTGAACAGAAGAGGCAGCAAGAACATGTGGAGTGAAAGAAAGATGACAAGATTCATTCTTAAATGCTAACAAAAACTCAAAGAAGACAGACATGTGTACACCATGGCCACTGAAACATTACTCACAAGAGCTAAGATATGGACACAACCTAAGTGACCCACAACAGATGTATGGATAATGAAAATATGATACGTAGACACAATGGAATACTATTCAGCCTTTAAAAAGAAGGAAATTCTGTCCTATGCCACAGCATGGATGAACCTGGAGGACATTATGTAAAGTGAAAGACAAATGCTGTACGTACAAGAAAAAAATAAGCTTATAGTTGTAGAAAGCAGAATGGTGATTACAAAAGATGGGAGGACTTCCATCCCATCTTTTGGGGAGATACTGGTCAAAGAACACAGAATTTCAATTATAATGAGTTCAAGAATTCCTTTATCACGGCGACTACAGTTAGTAGTAATGTGTTATATATTTCAAAGTTGCTGGGAGGCTGGTGTGATGGCACAGGCCTGTAATCCCAGTGACTCAGGAGACTGAGCCAGAGGGTCACAAGTTCAGGCCAGCCTCAGCAACTTAGTGAGGCCCTAAGAAACATAGTGAGATCCTATCTCAAAATTAAAAAATAAAAAGAGCTGAGGATATAGCTTAGTGGTTAAGCACCCAACTCCAAATGCTAATAAATAAATACATACAAAATTGTTAAGAGCTTTCAAATGTTCTCATCAGAAAAAAGTGTGTGACTTGATAGACATGTTAATTAGCTTGATTTAACTGCTCCACTATGGACATATGTGTCAGAGCATCACACCATAAACACCTACCATAACACCTTCTTGTACACCCAACCGCAGCACAGAGTCCTAGGAATTTAGAAGCCTCCTAAGGAGAACCTGGCCATTGCCCCTTCTAACCTTGTCTTCTCAGGAGGAAACAGAGACCCAGACAACTCCAGCACCTGCTCAAGGCCACCAACACAGCAGGAGCCCATCCCCCCAACTTCTAATCTTAAGTTCACTTAGGGATACTTTCTTAAACCCAAAGGGCTGCTAAACACACAAAGCTTCAAAACCCTCTGCTTCTCCGTGTATCAGTGCTGACCTCAATGTCCTTAGGGCTCCTCAGACTCCCTTGGTCCCTACACGTCTCCTGCCATAGCTCTCCAGCATGCAGAATGCACCCTGGTCTATGTTCCCTGCATGTTCCAGATCTCGCAATCTCTTCCCAGTTACTGCAGCATTAAGTGTGTATGCCACCTGCTCACCACAAAACACACTCTGACCTGTGTGTGAATTTTACCTCCTTGACTGAGTACAAACTCCTCAAAGGCAAAGCAAGCATCATTGAACCTTTTTGTTTAATCTTCCAGTGTCTAGCAAGGTATTGAACAGAGATGACAGTACATGGCACTAACAAATACCTTCTGCTTATAAACATAGAGCTGAGACCACTGTCTTAGCTATTTCTATAAAGCTCACTGTACATACAGCTCCCTCAATAGAGTAGCTGAATACATGGATTAAGAAAAGGGGGTGCTCATACTACTTTTTCTGTGCTGTTTTAAAGGAGAAAGATGATTTAGAATGCAGTGCAAATTACAAGAAAAATCTACGATGCTCAAGATCTATCAAACCCAAGAGGTAAGGATTTTAGAATAAAGAATATTTACCATTGAGTGCATCTGAGAGGGCTATTGCTGAAAGCATCATCATTAAAGATTTTCTTTAATCATTTCAGGTTTAACACAATTTAAAGATCTTAAATAGAGTCCTTAAACACACTTCCACATTATTCAATTAATTGTTTTATTGAATTTTCAATGTATATTAAACACAGAAATTAATAAGAAATCTATCTACTCTGGAAAAGTGTGGTCATCGTTTAAGGTCATGCCAACGAGCTTGGACTGTATCTTACTGATAAAAGTGAGTCCATTAAGGAAAGTGGATCTGTTTGAGTCAAAATTGGGAAGGACAGGCTAGAGGAAAGGAAGCGTAGAGGGACAGGGACCTTGAGTGGCTATACAAATAGGCCTGTGCAGCATTCTCCAAAGCGGGGCGTGTGCAGCCCAGCTAAGATGACTCAAAGGGGAGAGTTTTAAAAATCAGTATTGAGACGTAATTTTAAATTTCATAAAAACCATTGTATCCTACAACTGTGCTAAAATTTGTTTACAAGTTCTAAAAGTTTTAAATGGAGTTCTTAGGCACTGGGAACATTTTTTAAATTGTTATTTTTTCAAATCTAAGTACTGTGAAATGCTAAGGTTTACTATCTGGGTTAACAGTAAGATGTGGTTTATTTTATTTAAAAATATACATTGCTCAGATATTTAGTATTTAAGGCGAAGAACTAAAAAAGAAACCCAGTGACCTAGGCACAAGATGACAAGAGCCTGAAGTAAGGCATGTTGGGTAGGATGTGAAATGTATCTGAGAGGGAAAGTGACAGGACTTGGTGAGGAAGTGTGACACTGAGTGGGGTGCAGGGGTCCGGTTCTGGCCAGTAAGGGAGGCAACTGTAAGAGCACACTCCCAAGGCCTGCCCGTGCTCTGGCCCTTAGCACTACCCGAGGTCCAACCACAGGGCAGGAGGAGGGGTGGACCCACCTTTGACCCTGAACAGTTTTCATCCCTTGGCCTACACCCACAGAGTTAATATTGCATGATTATTGATTGGTTCAAACTTTTGTAAGAGAATAGCTGGAATTCAAAGAAATTGAACCTAGACATCGATCAGCAAAGTGACTTCATGAGGTACAAGTGTCCAGAGAAGCAGCAACAGACATAAGGGAGACACAAACCATGACAGCATCGTGTGTCTCAGTGTGATCTGCACTGTTTGCTGGTCAGTCATCTGGGGCATACAAGAGAGAAACAGGCAAACACTTCCAGGCACCAGACTGGATCTGAACCACCTGGCGGGATATTATACTGTCCCCAGATAATCCTTGTGAACATTCAAGTTTGAAAATGACTGCTTTGGTGGGTATAAAAGAGGCCCTGAATAGATCCCGGAGGAGGCCAATCACGAAATTCTCTGTTTCCAGAAGGAGGAAAAAAAATCCCTTGAGCTTTCAAATTAGTTTCTCCACTTCCAACAGAAGAAGAAAAATGTGCTTTGGCAACACTGCCGTGAAAAACAACCAGGGAAGGTGACTCCTACACGGAGGAGTTGTTCAGGAAGAACCACACTGCACTAACAATAATCAATTTTAATAATTGAGGCTAATATGTTTTGGATAGCAGACAAGAATAAATTAAAGAGATGCTCATAAATGACAGGGTGATGAACAACATGTTTTCAAAGTACCAAAGAATCTTCTAATTGAATGTTTAATTTTTTTCCTTAACACGGATCCCCCAGCCTCACCCAGCAGGGCAGTCACATTGCTATAAGATGTATTACATAAACTGAAACTACCCAAGAGGTCCTGGCATTTAAGAGACTCATAGGCTGTGGGGGCACAGAGAAAGGAAAGGTGGCCAGTGTCACAGATGCAGAACCACTGGGTCCATGGAATGGTTCTCCAGTGGGAGGAGGAGGTGGATCTGACCCCAGAGGACATTTGGCAAGGTCTGGAGACATTTCTGGTTATTAAAATTAGTAGGGATGTAGTTGCCATCTACTGGGTTGAGGCTGGGGACATTGCTAAATAAATACCCTGCAGTTCACAGGACAATAAAGAATTATCTGGGCCAAAACATCAACAGTGCCAAAAGTGAGAGTGACTGGGCTAAAGAGGAGAACCAGTGGGTAAAGAGCTGGAGAGAGGAGGAATGTTTGCTTCCGGATTTGCTGGAGGTGTGCTGTGACGGCACAGATATCTGCAAGAGTGTCCACCGAAGTGCAGGCCATGCCACTCCCCTGTACCAGCTACGTGCCAACTAACCTCTCTTAAGGACCCACTCGTCACCACATGTGTGGTTTTACACTGTGCTTCCCAAACTATCCGGTTACCCTCGATGGTGAAACATCATTTTAAAAAAAGTTTTTGGTACATGAAATGATGATCTTGGTGAAGAAATAATATGGAAACTTTAAACATTATTCTAGAACCTCCTCCTTTCCAGATGGAAAACTGAGACCCAGAAAGCCTTGGTGATTTAACTGGGGGTGGCAGGGAGATACTCATCACATCCCTTTCTCTAGAGGTTCCTGAAACAGCACAGTCCTCTTGTCTTAGGTGGCACTGGAGGCTGCTTCTCTTTGGCTATTGCTTTCTTAAATAAAATCTTGACTTGATCACTGATGACTCTACCTGTGCTTCCCCTCCCCTTTTTTGTATCTCTGTGGATGCATATCCAAAATGAAGAAAAATATTTTTAAGATTATGCATTCTATTTTTCGTTCCAGTATAAGACACTGGTTTAAAATAAGAATATGCTTTGATAAAGGTGCTTGTTTGCCCGTTTTCCAGGCAGAAACACACATATAGATGAACACATTTCTGTGTGCATGTGACTTACTAGGAGACAGCTCATATACAAATAGGAGAGCAGGGCCTTTTAAAAAAGAGGAAGTAAATAAAATGGTACATTCTATCGTGAGAGAAGAACAAGGAAGAACTCTGAGGGTGCTCTAGGCTCCATAATATTTCTGCCAATGACATGCTTATTAAAGCCCCTCTTTGCTTTGGTTGTACTTTCTCTCCTGCTTCCTTTATAAAAGTGATTGTGAGAAAGACCCATCTGTTAAAAAAAAATAACTATTGCAAAGTCCACAGTGAAGTGAATGAACAAAACTAAACTTCTGAAGGCATTTTGTGCTTCCAATTTTCTCCTCCCCTGCCTTTACATAATATGGTTTGCTGTTTATGTCCTCTGCTTGTGACTATTTATGTGATATATTGCTAAGTACCCAAATTTAAAGCAGGGAAAGGATTTCTTTTATGGGTTGATACTTTAGTTGGACAGACAGAGAAGTTGGCCAGCATACTTTCTGGTCATCAGTAAAAACCTCCCCCTTTCTCCTGGATGGCTATAATTATTATCTTTGAAAATTAAACAGCTTTCTGTCCTGTGAGTTGAGCTGGCTTGGTCCTTCCTATTCTCAACAGTATTTTTGGTCATATATGAACTACACAGTAGTGCTTGTGTAATAACCACCCAATACATGTTAATAACAATTAGAATGAGGGGGGAAAAAAAACACAAAAGAATCTTTTCAGAAGCTATCTGTCTCTCTTCTTACTACTAGTATTTCTAACTTTTGTAATTTACAGCAAGACTAGTGCATGTTCCCTTCCCTCACCTCCCCTCTCAAAGACTAATGTGGTCTTGCCAAGTTTACCCAAGGACCTCACTGCGATCCACTATCAGCTAGTTTTTGTCTTTATTTTACCTGAGATTCTCCTTCTTAGCATAACATTCTCTATGTTTGGTTATTTTTACCTAAATAACTTTTCTTAAAACCTTGTTTCTCGGATGTCTTAGTCGACTTCTGAGCCCTAAGGGTTACACCACTCGGAGAAAGAAAGAAAGAAAACGATCCAGGAAGACTCTGAAAGAAACAACAGGGAGTGAAGTAAGCCAATCCCAAGAAACCAAATGCCGAATGGTCTCTCTGATTAGTGGATGCTGATGAATAAGGGAGGTGGGAATGGGAAACATAAGAGAAATAGAGGAACACTGGACGCGACATGAGGGAGGCGGGGGGCAGGAAAGGGGAATGGGTATAGTAAAGATGGTTGATAAAAAAATAGATATATATGTATATATACTGTTCATTGAAAGTGCATATAAAGGTGTTTAATATGAAGAATTTAATCTGCTTATAATTTTGTGTAAAGTTAGAAAAATTATGATTGTAACAATTTTTTCTATTTGCCTCAACAAATGTTTTCAGTGAACAGTGTGTACAGCTTCTGAAAATTTGTTTTTTTCTGTTATGTTTGATAACATGTATTAAAATGCAATTTTTGAGAAAAAATAACAAAAATAAAAAAAAATTCAAAAAAAAAAGAAACAACAGGGAGGAAACTAGGTGATGGTGAGGTGAGGTTCCAAGAACAAGGTCGGACACAGCAGTCCTGGGCGACAGCTTCTTCCTCCACTTCAGCCAAGAGAATATCTGCCCTATACTCTCAAGAACTGCCACTCCTCCCCATCTCCTGGACAACTAGCTTAGCTCTACCTCCTCTAGGTTACTAGATGTTCCTTGAGGGCCCTTTGTGCTTCTCGTAGTATCTTCTTCTAACACCTTTATTATATTGCACTGGAATCATTTTTAAAGGACCATTTTTTCTGTTTAAAAACTACTGTTCTAAAAACACCAAAGAACAACTGAAGCTTCCAAAATCATACACATGACAAACAGGCCTGCGCTGGTTTGAACGTCCCCCCCGGAAACTCATAATGTTTAATTTTGAGACGGTACTGGAGGTGGGATCCTTAAGAGGTGATTAGGTCACACGTGGGTTAAGATCACTGTGCTGACAGTGGATTAGTTATCAAGGGAGCAGGTGCTCGAAACCCGAGTCTAAGATGCTTGGCTTTCTCTTGCTCATGCCCCTCACCAAAGGATGTCCTCTGTTACAATGGGACTCCGTAGGCGTAGGAAGGCTTGAGATCAGACTTTCCAGCCACTAGAATTGTGGGAAATAAATTTATTTTCTTTATAGATTACCCAGTCCGTAGTACTCTGTTATAGCAGAATGGCCTAAGACAAGCCTTTCATGGTGTGGACTTTGTCCACCTCCACAGAGGTTTATGCTAACTTTTTCTCAAGACTGCTCAGGTCACGTTAGGTAACTTGGTGGGGTTCCTGTGCAGCAGTGTCTGTCCTCTGGGCCTCTGTTCCTCTGCCAGATCATTCTGTTAGCTCATTCCACACCTCACCTATTTCTCATCCTTTAAGTGTCATGTGAAATATCACACCTCTTCCTTCACGTCCAAGGCCACCCTAGATGTCCTTGCCCTGTGTCCACATGGTCTTCTGGACTTAACCCTTCCTGTAGAGGTATCAGGTACTTGTTCGTTTGTATCTGTCATTTCTTCAGGGAAAGGTCAGGGTTTCATCTGTCTTTCTAGATCCACATCCTAAAATCATTCTTGATATACAACAGGGACATAATACATGTTTACTAAATACATACATCATTGAGAGAGAGAAACAATAGCTAGTTCATATCAAAACCTGTGTTGACCATCGTCAGATGAAATTATTTCTACTGTTACAGCAGTAAGAACTTCACAAAGACATCAAAGTAGCTCCACAATCCTTAACTGGTCAAGGTCAACAGGGGTACTGCAGACGGGTTTAAAATTGGAAGAGCCTCAGAACAGTCTTTTTTAGAAAGATTAAGAGAATTTTGTGCAAATACATGTGCAACAGAGCTCTGATGTACTTCATCTTGATTAACTTAGAAAATGCAAATGTTCTACTCAGCTCTTCTGAGGGGTAAGGAAGGCCTTTCCCACTCTATTGTGAGCAGGGGAATCCCTGAAAATATTTTTATATCCCTAGCCCAAATATGGTAAATGCTCAATAAAATGAACTAATGAATGAATGGATAAAAAGCTTGCTACTGAGTTAGGACATTGCTCCAGTTTTAGTCATTTTTTTTTTTGTTTTAAATAAAACCAGGGTTGGTGGCATATACCTGTAATCTGAGCACTTTGGGAGGCTGAGACTGGAGAATTGCAAGTTCAAAGCCAGCCTCAGCAACTGTGAGGCGCTAAGCAACTCAATGAGAGCCTAAAACACCAAACAGGGCTGGGAATGTGGCTCAGTGCTCGAGTGCCCCTGAGTTCAATCCCCAGTACCAAAACCAAACAAAACCAACAGAACCAAACCCAAGGAAATACAATTTAGGTATAAAATATACTGGTATATTACATTTTGCCCCATTTATACAATACAGGGCAAGGTCTTCCATTAGCTTTCCAATATGGAGCATTATCCAAATACAAATATTAGCAAAATTACAAAGGACTTTCTTCCAAGTTCACAGAACCATCAAACAAGTTACCTGAGATAATTTTGTCGTAGTGGCAGGTAGAAGCGGGCGGCTGAACTTCTTCTGAGAACCAATGGCGGCTGGAAACGGGGGTGCAGAAAAGACAGCCGCAACGCAGTTGATTCTGTTTATCCACCCCTGCATCTCCTCTGGACTCCTATGAGAAATGGATGTGTTTGTGTCAGGATATTTCTACATCTAAGCGCATCACACCTTGCCCATTGCTTATTGTTGATTTAAAATGGCACATGAAATCATTTATTATTGGTACAACTAATCCCTAACACAACCCCACTGGAGGTTCACATTCTCAACAGCAATCACCAAGCAGTGGAAGGTTCCAGAACCTATCTATGGTCATCAAAGGATAAGACTATGACTATGCCCCTAGGATACAGAAAGAAAAAAGAGAAATATATCCATTAAACTACTTTCTGTTGGAAACTAGGCTAGGCCAAAAGTTAATTAAAAAAATTAATTTGTCTCTTTTAATCACATAATTTTATTTTAAAATCTGACCGAAGCATATATTGATCAAGGGAATGTAGAAGGGCACAACCACTTTGGAAAATAGTTTGGTAGTTTCTTAGGAAGTTAACTATATTATACAACACAGCAATTCTACTCCTTTGTTGGTACCCAAGATAAATAAACATACAGCTACCCAAAGATTTGTATGTTGATGTTCCTGCTTCCTTATTCCTAAGAATCAAAAAAGGGAAACAATCCAAGTGTCTATCAATTAATGAGTAGATAAACAAACTGTGATAAATCTATACAAACAGTATTCACCAAAAGTGTGAAATACTGATTCACCTTACATAGAGCATACATGAACCTCCAAAACTTTAAAAGAAGGCAGACACAAAAGACCACATGTGGTAGGATTCCATGTACATGAGTTGTCCAGAAAAGCAATAGTACAGAGACAAAACGCAGAATTAGCGGATGTCTCAGGCTGGAGGTCTAAATGTGGAGTGACTACAAAATAGGGATCTCTCTGGAATGATGGAGTGTTGTAAATCTGGACTATGGGACTGGCTGCACCATTCTGTACATTTACTAATAATTGTTAAAATACACATTTTAACAAATACACTTTAACAAGGAGAAATTATGGCAGATAAAATAGAGCTAAAAAAAAGTCCATCTGAGAAGAGGTGAAGATCATTTGATATCAAATTTTAATTTACATGTCATTATATCCAGAAAGCCCCTCACTGACAACACTTAATATCTGTGAGGTCATAAATGAGGGACAGATATGGTCATGAAACAGAAAAGATTATCTACCAGGTATATGTCCAATAAAAAGCTAAAATAATCATTTAATCATTCCCTTTACTGATGACTCTGAAAGAACCCCACTAACCCGAGACTGTGCTACATATCAATTCCTCATCACACCCAACATGTGTTTCTAGTTTGATCTCCCCAGTTGACTAATTTCTGCATTGGTGCTACCTGAAGTAGATAGATCTCCTTAGGTATTATATCAGATGTTAAAAAATACTAGAGAACAGAAGAATTTAAGACTCTTTCTGCCTTATATCTGTAATTATACATCTGGTTATGAGTCTCTTTGTGATATTAACTGTCCTATTCCCAAATTCAAAAACCCCATCTCACTTGTTTTCACTTAGCACCTCATGTTGGTAATTTTACTCCTTTACAAATTCAATGACCGTAAGTTTCCAGTTCCAGCTCTTGTTCTCATTTCTCTTTTTTTGATCTTACATTGCCTTGATCAGGCATAGATACTTGTACTCACTACCTCGATATCAAACTTGAATTTAGTTGGGGTCAGCTGATAATATGATGTTGAGGGTGATTCTAGAGTCAAGCTCAAGCCACGAATCATTAACCCTGTCCTGCTTTAGAAGCTCCATTCTGAAAAACCAAAGTTCCTCACTTCCTAAGTCCAGGATTCTTCAAGTGGAATGCTCTGCTACTAATCTGAGGTCTGTCACAGAATCTCTTATTAAATTCATTCCATTTCCTTGTTCACAATAGGATTTTATCTTTTCCTTCTAGTACAATCTCAGGCACTTGAGTTCCAAAGGAAAAGGAAACGAGAGAACAGGATGAAAACTTACACTTACTGAACAGTTTCTCCTTACCAGGCACCCTGGGAGGCACTTCATACAGTTATCAAATCCTCACCAGGATCCGATGAGACAAACATGATTACCCACAGCAGCTATACACCGAGGATCCAAGAGGTTAAAAAACTATGGGCTACAAGACTGAGCTAGGAAATGGTGATTTGAATCCTGGACTGTTTTAGTCATGTTATGACAGAACTTGTCTACTAAAACTCCCATACTTTTTTTTGGGGGGGTGGTACCTGGGATTGAACTCAGGGGCACTCAACCACTGAGCCACATCCCCAGCCTTATTTTGTAGTTTATTTAGAGACAGTGTCCCACTGAGTTGCTTAGTGCCTCGCTTTTGCTGAGGCTGGCTTTGAATTCCCAATCCTCCTGCCTCAGCCTCCTGAGTTGCTGTGATTACAGGCATGAGCCACCACGCCTGGCCTAAAACTCTCATATCTTATTGAGGAGGACACTGAGTTCTAGAGATGGTAAATGGCTAACTACAACACACAGGGGTACTTTATGGTGGGCAAAACCTAAACTCAGGGGTTCTACATTTTTGTGTTAGTCTTAGTAGTTGTTTCCCTAACAAAACCAGTTCATGATCTTTGACTCCAACTCAAAAAATTTATCCTACAGAACCTGATTCTACTCCATAGCATAAAGCAGTATGGTAAGCAAATTAAAAACCAAAACCAAGCCAGGTGCAGTGGCACATGCCTGTAATCCCAGTGGCTTTGGAGACTGAGGCAGGAGGACAGCGAGTTCAAAGCCAGCTTCAGCAAAAGCGAGGCGCTGAGCAACTCAGTGAGACCCTGTCCCTACATAAAATACAAAACAGGGCCAGGGAGGTGGCTCAGTGGTCAAGTGCCCCTGAGTTCAATCCCCGGTACCACCTCCCTAAAAACAAAAATAAAAACAAAACCAAACCACCATCACCACCACCAAGGAAGCACCAGACCAATAAAACATACTGAGTTTGAAACAGTAAGACCCTCCAGTCGGCAGTCTTGAGCTTAAAGACATTGGGCTTCTTCTCATAGTCCGTGGCCTTGGACGCCAGGGCGTGGTGCACACTCACGGCATTTTTCAAGTCCTCTTCAGACAAGGCCTTTTCTGGCTTATATTCACCCTACAGATGGGTACAGAGAGCAGACATGGGTGTGAGGGGAGATTCCCATTTCTCGTTTTAAAATCTGATATCAAAAATTTTTAAGATCCATAAAAGTGCATGAAAAAAGTAAAATGAATGGTAAGAACTTGCAGCTTCATAAATGTCAAAAGGTATGATGCCTGAAATATTTGCTGTGAATAAGTAACTAAGGGCATTTTTAAAAAAAATTCTGAAAATATAATTAAGGCAGATGGATAAGGAAGGTTTATCTATCACATCCATTTTATAGTCACATGAAATGAGACTCGATTTGACAGTTACTGTGAACTGGCTTCAGGATTAGATGGATAAATACAAAAGTGGGCAGATATCCATTGACAGTTATATGGGAAAGTGGAAACATAACCACTGTGTTCTTTGCTCTAAAGACACTACATTTTCCTGCTGCTTTCTTTTTGGGGGCTTAATATTACCAGAAGAAAAATGAACACTAAGTAAAATGATATTCTCCAGCTCTTCTGCTGAAAGTAGAAAATCAATTTAATAAACAAGAGAAAGCTTAGCTCAATTGACATACATTTTTTTAAAAAGTCAAAATTATGTAAGAAGGCAGGTGACATACACATATGCAATTTTATTTCAGGACATCAACTGCACAATTCATAGACTTTAAAAAGGGTCCACCATGTGTAATCTCTTTTAAGGTATCTACAACCGAAAACTCCAATTAGTAGAATAATAATTAGAATTTAAAACAAGTTTGATACTATCTATTTACTGGATATGCTAGGAACTGTTACAGGAGATTAATTCCCAGAGTTTAAGGCCCCTCCTCCCATTTTATGAAAAATGTGTTAAATAAACTTGTATTACTCCTGTAAAGAAAACACACTCACACACTCCACGACCCCATTCTAATTTACAGGAAAAGCCTAAGGGAGATTATTCCCCTACTCTTTTCACAAGTTTTCAGAAAGTCAATTAAAATCCCCATACCATTATCATGATACCCATATCATACACAAATCTCAAATGTACTATAATTCTAATTCAAACTGAGTCAAAGATAAATCAGGAGGCTGCTGATCATTAATGATTACTGCCAGAGGTCGTCCCGGAAGGCAAAGGTTTTCCCTTTAAAATAGCAAAGTAAATACCAGAAGCAATATAAAGATCACCCAAATTTATAATACTACACAACAACATTTCCACATTGGGATTCCCACAAGTCTTATTTTGTTAAGCCTCAGCAGAGAGGTTACAAACTGCTGTTGACACTGACAGTCTTCTAGAAAGGTAAGATAAATAAAGGAGGAAAAAAAATACAATAATAAGCACAGCAGGTTTACGTCTTACCTGTTCTTGCATGACTGCTGCTAATTCATACAGCTATGATCTAGTTACGTTTTGAAGTCTTTCCTGTTCTTTTTAAGAAGGGTCCTGCCCCCCCCCCCCAACCCCACCCTGGTGATTTAGCATTCCCAAGACTCATGACTTTTCTTCCAGGGGAATTTTTATTAGAGCTGGCATTTGAAGAGGTAGTGGCATGATTACAAAAATCTGCTCCAATCTTAGGATGACGCCATGAAAGAAACCTGCCTTTGTCTGTCTGGTCCACTGCCCAATATAACCACTTAGTTTCCAGATGGGAATCTGAGGCAGATAAATAATGGGAAAGGAAGAAACAACCAAGGTCAAAATGACCTTCGTAGAATTAGTATGCTGCCTCATTTCCACAGCTGATATTTCAGTTTACACAGAGAGTAACCTAGAAATGGGAGTGTGCCCTTTGTGCTATTCTAGGTCAATGATTTGGGCTTTTATCTTAATTCCCTACTTTTTTGTTGGTGTCGCCTGACTTTCTTAAGATGATTATTTAGCTTTGCTTTTCATATTTCTTCTTTAAGGAAGAATTTAAGGTTATAATGTTTTTTCTTTGAGTATGAGTCATACTGTGTAATGGTCTGGAAATAAAAGGTAGTTTTCATTGCTTTCTGGATAGCCTGTAGTTTTAACTTTTAAAATGTCTCTAATCTTAATAGTATCAAAAAATGTGATTCTCAAATTTAAGGCACTTAAAGTTTTAGTTGTCACTATACAGTTCTAATTTTACTGGCTTATGACCACAGAATGTGATCTATAAGTAGTTTTACCCTAAATTATTAGGAGTATCCTTATAGCCAACTACATGTTTACTTAATGTTTCATGGATATGCCAAAAGCTTATTATTGGAGGGATGAGTGCTTATATTCAAGTTTACTGACTCAAAAAACCTCTATGTCCTTGCATTTTTCTGCCAGTTCACCCCTTGAGACAAGTATACTGACCATTTCTACTATGCTGGATTTCAAGTTCTCCTTGTGTGTATGTTTTTGTGGTTTTTTTTGGTGCTGGGGATTGAACCCAGGGCCTTGTGCATGTGAGACAAGCACTCTACCAATTGAGCTGTATCTCCAGTCTCATCTCCTTGCGTTTTGAATAGCATTTGTTTTAACTTTACTTGCTATGTTGTTTGGTGCATTTGGGCTTTTAATTATTACTTTCCTCATAACTATGTGTTATCATTTAAAAATATTCTTCATCATATTTAGTGCTCATTCTTATTTGATGGAAACTTAAGAAAATCTCTCCCATAAAAATGCTCCATTTCTTTATTCCTTGCACATTTCAAAATAGGATTTTTAAAACACTTTCACCCCATCTCCTTCTTTCTCATTAATCTTAAAGTTTGCTGAAACTGTTAAGTACATTTGTTCTGCAATCTTACTAAAATTATCTTGTATTATGCATTTTGTTTCAAAAGCTTTATTTTGTACTTATATTACACATTTCCCGATTCTCTCCTAACCCCATATTCTTCTAGATTTAATTGTGTCCATGCTTCCTGCTCATCTGCTTGCTTGCTTTTTTTCCATTTTGACATCTCCATTCTAATCCCTTATTATTTTCTCTTAAGTATTTTCTTCAGGTGGGTGACATGCTCTTCAATTCTTCTCAAATCTTTCATTTTCTCTAACAGGTACAGAACTGCATATGGCACTCATGGTTGCAATCCTTGCTACTCATGTCACATGTAGTCTGAGGATGCCATTCTATTGTCATCTAGCTTCCAATTTTACAGAAGGCCAATGCCAGTCTGGTCTGATCCATTTTTTTCCTTTCTTGTCTTTTTTGTGAGGACTCTCACAAAGGGTTCCCTTTATACTTAGAATTCAGGAATTTTTGCTAGGCCAGGCCTTCATTTTCTCATCCATCCAGTCTAAACCTGGAAAACCCCACCCTGATTCTCCCATATGTGACTGTTCATATGTGAACTGCAATGAGAGGTAATGCACAACTGTGTAGACTGGCATAGCACACATGAGGTTCCAACTGGAGCTGCCCTCAGTACCAACTGGTAATTCTTCTGTACATCCATCATCATCTTTCTGATGTACACAATACCCCTAACTCATCACAACTGTGGTTAAGAGGTCAGGTATCTGGAGTTAAAACCATGTATGTTCAAAGGCCTCGTTCTAAATTTCTCTGTGACAGCTTCAGTGTCCTTTCATTAAGAAGTAGTCACAATACCTTTGGAAATAGAGCTGTAATAAACTAAACAATATTGTTTTTTGAATAATGTTGAGAGCATGAATAAGCTCTCAACAAATGCTAGCCGAGAATAATGTTTTAGTAACATATCTCTTAACCTTGTATTTTCTTTTGGTGTGTGTGGTTGATTGGGGATTGAGCCTAGAGTCTCTCACATGCTAGAAAAGTGCTTTACTACTAAGCTGTACTGGCATTGGGTCTAGCTCTATCACTGAACTAATGCAATTAAATTTTATTTTGAGACAGCAAGCTAAGTTGCTGTGGCTAGCTTTGAACTTATTCTCTGGCCTCAGTCTTCCAAATAGCTGGGATTACAGGAATGTGCCACCATACCTGAAAAAAATCTGGAAAAATCAAATTTTGTGCCCATATACTGTAAAAATACCTATATTTGGTGACCTCATTTTCTCTCCTCCAATAACAGAGGAACCTTGTGCTTTCAGCTCAATCTCCAACTAGCTTTTCTAGGATCTTGTTTCATTGCTCATTATCTTTCTTCTATACTTTTAACCATTCTTTATCTACTGGTTTCCTGCAGCCTATAAATACACGTAAGTTCTCTATTATCTTAGCAAGAGAACAGCCCCTCCTAATACTGCTTTCTTTGCTGGCTACCACCCCTTCTCTTTTCCTTTACCATCTGAGGTCACAGTTCATATTACCTGTTTTTATGTGGTCATTTCCAGTTTATTCTTAAGCCCATTTGCAATCTGGAGTCCATTTCTACGCTTTAATGAAACTGCTTTGACAAAGATGAGCAATAACCTTCTGATTGTAAAATTCAATTGATTCTTTCCTGCTTTCATCTTGTGGCACCCCAAGAAGTCAATTCTTCCTTGGCTTATGTTTATACTACTCTCCTGGTTTCTCTCCTACCTCTCTGACCATTACCTTGCTATCTCCTCTGCAGTCTGCTATACACATGTTCATGCTGCTACTGGCCTCTTTCTTTTCTCATTTCTTGGATGGTCACTACTACTTCAACAGTTTCATTTTCTACTTACATGTTTATCAAAATACAATGGATAAGTAAGAAACATAAGACTAACCGGTAGCTCTTCATACTGAATGACTTAGATCTTAGCACTTTGGAGTCATTCACTACAAATATTTTTGGAACGTATTCTCTCTGATATTTTCATTTAAAACCAAGTTTTAAGGATGAAATTCTTAGACTGCTCTAAAACTTAAAAGTTCATAAGATGCCACATTTATTACGGACCTACGGAAAAGAAAACAATAATAGTCACTTTTTGCGATGGCTTGAATATAGTTTGCTCCCCATAGTCATGCAGGAACTTAATATCACTTTTATGGTAATGATACTAAGAGGGTGGAAACATAACCCAACTATAGTGTTTAGATGTGGGGCCTTTGGGAAGTGATTAGATCAGATCGTTAGGGTGCAGCCCCATGACTTATAAGGAGAGGGAGAGAGACCACATAGGTAGAGAAATGCGTATGTGCTCTGGCCATGACGTGATGCAGCTCAAGAGGACTTCACCAAAGCTTGTGCCATGCTGTTTGGACCTTGTACTTCCAGAACTAACTTGTACCTCCTTTATTTGTGAAGTAGCTTATCTCAGGTATTTTTGTTACAATAATGAAAAGCTAACTAATAAACCTTCAGAGAATAGTATCACTGTTTCTGAAGAGGATTCTATTCCAAGGCAGTTTCCTGAACTCTGAGATACAGTGGCAGTTTATGTTACGTTGGAAGGAAAACATTCCATGGAGCAGAATGGAAGATAGAATCTATTTAGTTAGGATTAAGCTGAAGATCAGGAATTTTAAGTCTAATAAGCTTCTACTTTTTTAGTTAATATACGTATATACTTTTTGGGATAGAGGGGCTTACCAGGGACTGAACTCAGGGGAACTCAACCACTGAGCCACATCCCCAGCCCTATTTTGTGTTTTATGTAGAGACAGGGTCTCACTGAGGTGCTTAGCACCTCACCGTTGCTGAGGCTGGCTTTGAACTCGCTGTCCTCGTGTCTTATTTAGCTCCCAAGCCACCAGGATTACAGGCATGCACCACCCGCCGGGCTTCAACTTACACACTTTTTAGGAAGGCAAAATATAAACCCTAAAACACATTCAGCATTCTAAATTCTTTCTAGAAGCTGAATCTCCAAGTCCACAAAAGAATGATCAAAACCCAGGGCAGAGTGGACACACCACGATTGACACTGGGATAAAAAGAAATAACTTTATCCATGGAGTTTATTCTGACATCTTTATTTTTCACTTTTTAAAGTAGAAGGTGGCATTTAAATGACAAGTTTGGGAAGGAAGAAATAAGAATGAATTATTGTAATCAAACCATTTCAAACCTAAGACTATTTGCTGTGCAAACTAAATGTGAAACAGAAAGCAAGACAAATCCAATCAAGAAATTTTCTAAAGAAAACAAAATGCTCCATGACATCTAATTACTATCCATTTTCTCAAACAAATGGTGGATGAAAATGACACCTAAAAACATGTTTCTTTCCTGTGTTCCCCACAATCTACATCTTTTTTTCTAGTATGATTCATCAGAGCAGGCCGCCGTCCTAATAGGCACTGAGAATGTGATTGCACAATGGTATTTATTTTAAATTCATTTAAAGCATGCAATGAAAAGCTCCCCCTCCCCGTTTGTTAATTAAACCTCTTGTGAAGCTGACTCATAGCACTCTAACACAAAAATCATCTACATATACACAAATTGGCATCACGTCTGAAGATCTGTATCTCAGGTGAATATAAAGTTCAATTTGAAAAGTGACTAAATTTCACTCAAAATTCATCACCATCAGTTTAAAAAATACTGAGATTCTAGCATTATTTACTTGATGTCTTACTGTATAGGTTAAAATGCTATATGCAATTAAAACAAATTTTTAAAAAGTCAAAAGTCTTGATTTCCACTGAGAGAATAAAGAAAAATGGATAAATGTGCTCTTACTTAAACTATGAGATACCACTAAAAATACCAGAAACTAAAGTAAAATGCATCCTAAATTGTCTATCAATTCCTGATTTTTAAAGTGGTTTTACCATCTATGAATACATAAATAGGGTAACTCCACATCATGTACAACCACAAGAATGGGAAGTTTTACTCCATGTATATATATGTCAAAAAATGTTCTACTGTCATGTATAACTAGAAACCACCAATAAAAAATTTTTTAAAAAGGCTGGGGTTGTGGCTCATTGGTAGAGTGCTTGCTTATTAGCACGTGTGAGGCACTGAGTTTGATTCTCAGCACCACATATGTATGAATAAATAAATAAATAAATAAATAAATAAATAAATAAATAAATAAATGAATGAATAAAGGTCGATTGACAACTAAAAATATTTTTAAGAAATTTTTAAAAAAGTGGCATAAAAGTTTTTCATAATTTGATGACTATATATTTTTTTTAAATTCTAGTATTTCTGGTTATCTTCCTAAATATAACTCAGCATCATCCTTCTATTTTTTACTACAGAACACAGAAAAGTGCTGTTTTTGCAAATCTGGAAGCTAGGAGCAACAGCATCAAATGAAAACATGTTTTGGTCCATCACTTAACTAAACACACTTGAAAATCACTAAATCACAGATTTAAAAGCTGAAAAGGGGCCTGGAGTTTCATGTAATCTAATTTTCTTAAGTTACATAAGCAATGCTACAATCAGGAAAACATGCTCTGTATTCATGTAGAAAGAAATGAGAGAGAATGAGCAGAGTCAGAGGAGTCACAGGTTTTACACTATTCCACTCAGTCAGCAGCGATGCCCGCCTTCCACATTCCAAGGAGGTGGAGATACGGCTGCAGCAGGACTTGGGAATCTGTCAGCACGGAAGCCCTCCTCAGTCCACTGGCAGGCATCCTAACAGACCTGGTGGGTCCTGAAGTGCTCGCTCATTAGGCCTCAGGCTTCCGGGAGGCACAACAAACTTCCCAGGGTGAATAATGACACATGAACCAGGAAGTTGGGAAGCGTCCCCCTGATGATCATGCAGAGGCATGGAAAGGCAGTTAGAGCAGATAACCATCAACAGCCCTCGCCGGAAAACATAGCACTCTTCCATGCAATGTATGAAGATGAAGAAGTCTTAAAACACTTTTTAAGCCCAAAAGAGAGTCTGAGCACTTACTACATCCATATTTCTTCCACTGGTCCAGTTAATGCAAGAGTCAGAATTGTGATTGGTGGGAGGCTCTTCCTGCTTTCTCCTCAGGGTAGGTGTCTCCGGCATTCTGTTTTTAAGGCTGTGCTTCCACTATCGTGACCAGGCTGTTGTGTCTGTTCACCTCTTGCCCCACTTCCACTGAGTCTGAGCCCTGGGAAGGCCAATGTAGGGCTCTCTTCCTAGTTTGCCCTCCACACATTCACACGATCCGTGGGGGGGATATTATTTATTGAAAGGGAGGGAGGGAGGGGAAGGAAGGAGGTTGGGACAAGGAGGAGAGGGAAATGGGGCCAGCGGGGCCCCCAAGAGGTGGCATCCTGGACCTACCTCATGCCTGGCTGGCCCTGAAGAGGCTACAAGCTCTGCATCAGCTTCTTAGGACGGCTAAAAAGTTTCTTAGAAACAAACTAGTTTCTGTTTGATGGAAAACCAAACTAGAATCCTATTTTTAAACAGAATCCATCAGAGTATTGCCTGAATCTCTCCACTTGCAATGTCTTTCTATGAACTTGAAACTTTAAAAACATTATGAATACGTCTTAAATATCCCTTACATAATACATAATAGTGACTCCTCCCTGCTGGACTGAGCCATTCATCTAAATCACAACTAAAGGAAACTTGGGTGTGAGCCTCGTTCTCCCAGGCTTCCATGCCTACTTCCCATTTTGTTCCTTTAAGCATTTCCCATTGCTTTAGAGGATGAGGGTCCAAACACCCTTTCCAAGCAAAGCCCCTGAACACAGGATAGCAAGAAGATCTAGAGGAGACTCCACCAGGGATCACCCTGCCTTGGGCAATATGGAAGTTGGCACACTAGCCTTGACGTGGCTGCTGTCATCCCTGTCTGGGAGGTCTGGAATCTTCTGTGTTTCTGTCTGCTTGGCCCAGGTTCACCTACACTTCAAACACTGCAAAAACTCCCTTTCCAATTGAACTTTTAAAAAACCTTATAGGCAGCTAGATCAAATCTCCCTCTCAGTGATCCAAGGAATGAAGAGAAGATTCTGCATCAAAGACAGAGAGCTCCTGGTATAGTGTGATAGCTAGCTTTATTATTTTGATAATGAACTAATTTCACTTTTTAAAGGCATGAGAGAGGCGAACATATTTGTAATTTAACAGTTGTTTTGTGGAGCCTAAAGATAAAAGTCATTAACATTTCTCAAGAGCCCGGTCTGGTGAACACAACAATCAATAGTCCAACTCAAAGAATTTCATGGCCATGCACTAACCAGCTGCCTGCGCCAGTCATTCTTAACCACTCCATCAATCATCTGACAGTTTTCTCTTTAGGGTAGTTCAGTTTTGTCACAACCAGACCTGTGACAAGAATATCATCATAAACCTTACAAAAATACTTCCAAGGCTGGCAGGGACAGACACAAAGCCCCTGACAGAAACCAAAAGAGAGCTTCTGAGCTGCATGACAGCAAAGGCTTATCTAAGCACTTGGCTAGCAGATGACTCACTGTTGGCAGAATGGGTCTGAAGCTAATATCAAAATGTCAACAGTGATGGATCATTGGCATCCACAAGAAT